>OX388269.1:12422573-12697573 GCA_947579855.1 Anticlea derivata | reverse complement strand
ACCTAACCTAACCTAACCTAACCTAACCTAACCTAACCTAACCTAACCTAACCTAACCTAACCTAACCTAACCTAACCTAACCTAACCTAACCTAACCTAACCTAACCTAACCTAACCTAACCTAACCTAACCTAACCTAACCTAACCTAACCTAACCTAACCTAACCTAACCTAACCTAACCTAACCTAACCTAACCTAACCTAACCTAACCTAACCTAACCTAACCTAACCTAACCTAACCTAACCTAACCTAACCTAACCTAACCTAACCTAACCTAACCTAACCTAACCTAACCTAACCTAACCTAACCTAACCTAACCTAACCTAACCTAACCTAACCTAACCTAACCTAACCTAACCTAACCTAACCTAACCTAACCTAACCTAACCTAACCTAACCTAACCTAACCTAACCTAACCTAACCTAACCTAACCTAACCTAACCTAACCTAACCTAACCTAACCTAACCTAACCTAACCTAACCTAACCTAACCTAACCTAACCTAACCTAACCTAACCTAACCTAACCTAACCTAACCTAACCTAACCTAACCTAACCTAACCTAACCTAACCTAACCTAACCTAACCTAACCTAACCTAACCTAACCTAACCTAACCTAACCTAACCTAACCTAACCTAACCTAACCTAACCTAACCTAACCTAACCTAACCTAACCTAACCTAACCTAACCTAACCTAACCTAACCTAACCTAACCTAACCTAACCTAACCTAACCTAACCTAACCTAACCTAACCTAACCTAACCTAACCTAACCTAACCTAACCTAACCTAACCTAACCTAACCTAACCTAACCTAACCTAACCTAACCTAACCTAACCTAACCTAACCTAACCTAACCTAACCTAACCTAACCTAACCTAACCTAACCTAACCTAACCTAACCTAACCTAACCTAACCTAACCTAACCTAACCTAACCTAACCTAACCTAACCTAACCTAACCTAACCTAACCTAACCTAACCTAACCTAACCTAACCTAACCTAACCTAACCTAACCTAACCTAACCTAACCTAACCTAACCTAACCTAACCTAACCTAACCTAACCTAACCTAACCTAACCTAACCTAACCTAACCTAACCTAACCTAACCTAACCTAACCTAACCTAACCTAACCTAACCTAACCTAACCTAACCTAACCTAACCTAACCTAACCTAACCTAACCTAACCTAACCTAACCTAACCTAACCTAACCTAACCTAACCTAACCTAACCTAACCTAACCTAACCTAACCTAACCTAACCTAACCTAACCTAACCTAACCTAACCTAACCTAACCTAACCTAACCTAACCTAACCTAACCTAACCTAACCTAACCTAACCTAACCTAACCTAACCTAACCTAACCTAACCTAACCTAACCTAACCTAACCTAACCTAACCTAACCTAACCTAACCTAACCTAACCTAACCTAACCTAACCTAACCTAACCTAACCTAACCTAACCTAACCTAACCTAACCTAACCTAACCTAACCTAACCTAACCTAACCTAACCTAACCTAACCTAACCTAACCTAACCTAACCTAACCTAACCTAACCTAACCTAACCTAACCTAACCTAACCTAACCTAACCTAACCTAACCTAACCTAACCTAACCTAACCTAACCTAACCTAACCTAACCTAACCTAACCTAACCTAACCTAACCTAACCTAACCTAACCTAACCTAACCTAACCTAACCTAACCTAACCTAACCTAACCTAACCTAACCTAACCTAACCTAACCTAACCTAACCTAACCTAACCTAACCTAACCTAACCTAACCTAACCTAACCTAACCTAACCTAACCTAACCTAACCTAACCTAACCTAACCTAACCTAACCTAACCTAACCTAACCTAACCTAACCTAACCTAACCTAACCTAACCTAACCTAACCTAACCTAACCTAACCTAACCTAACCTAACCTAACCTAACCTAACCTAACCTAACCTAACCTAACCTAACCTAACCTAACCTAACCTAACCTAACCTAACCTAACCTAACCTAACCTAACCTAACCTAACCTAACCTAACCTAACCTAACCTAACCTAACCTAACCTAACCTAACCTAACCTAACCTAACCTAACCTAACCTAACCTAACCTAACCTAACCTAACCTAACCTAACCTAACCTAACCTAACCTAACCTAACCTAACCTAACCTAACCTAACCTAACCTAACCTAACCTAACCTAACCTAACCTAACCTAACCTAACCTAACCTAACCTAACCTAACCTAACCTAACCTAACCTAACCTAACCTAACCTAACCTAACCTAACCTAACCTAACCTAACCTAACCTAACCTAACCTAACCTAACCTAACCTAACCTAACCTAACCTAACCTAACCTAACCTAACCTAACCTAACCTAACCTAACCTAACCTAACCTAACCTAACCTAACCTAACCTAACCTAACCTAACCTAACCTAACCTAACCTAACCTAACCTAACCTAACCTAACCTAACCTAACCTAACCTAACCTAACCTAACCTAACCTAACCTAACCTAACCTAACCTAACCTAACCTAACCTAACCTAACCTAACCTAACCTAACCTAACCTAACCTAACCTAACCTAACCTAACCTAACCTAACCTAACCTAACCTAACCTAACCTAACCTAACCTAACCTAACCTAACCTAACCTAACCTAACCTAACCTAACCTAACCTAACCTAACCTAACCTAACCTAACCTAACCTAACCTAACCTAACCTAACCTAACCTAACCTAACCTAACCTAACCTAACCTAACCTAACCTAACCTAACCTAACCTAACCTAACCTAACCTAACCTAACCTAACCTAACCTAACCTAACCTAACCTAACCTAACCTAACCTAACCTAACCTAACCTAACCTAACCTAACCTAACCTAACCTAACCTAACCTAACCTAACCTAACCTAACCTAACCTAACCTAACCTAACCTAACCTAACCTAACCTAACCTAACCTAACCTAACCTAACCTAACCTAACCTAACCTAACCTAACCTAACCTAACCTAACCTAACCTAACCTAACCTAACCTAACCTAACCTAACCTAACCTAACCTAACCTAACCTAACCTAACCTAACCTAACCTAACCTAACCTAACCTAACCTAACCTAACCTAACCTAACCTAACCTAACCTAACCTAACCTAACCTAACCTAACCTAACCTAACCTAACCTAACCTAACCTAACCTAACCTAACCTAACCTAACCTAACCTAACCTAACCTAACCTAACCTAACCTAACCTAACCTAACCTAACCTAACCTAACCTAACCTAACCTAACCTAACCTAACCTAACCTAACCTAACCTAACCTAACCTAACCTAACCTAACCTAACCTAACCTAACCTAACCTAACCTAACCTAACCTAACCTAACCTAACCTAACCTAACCTAACCTAACCTAACCTAACCTAACCTAACCTAACCTAACCTAACCTAACCTAACCTAACCTAACCTAACCTAACCTAACCTAACCTAACCTAACCTAACCTAACCTAACCTAACCTAACCTAACCTAACCTAACCTAACCTAACCTAACCTAACCTAACCTAACCTAACCTAACCTAACCTAACCTAACCTAACCTAACCTAACCTAACCTAACCTAACCTAACCTAACCTAACCTAACCTAACCTAACCTAACCTAACCTAACCTAACCTAACCTAACCTAACCTAACCTAACCTAACCTAACCTAACCTAACCTAACCTAACCTAACCTAACCTAACCTAACCTAACCTAACCTAACCTAACCTAACCTAACCTAACCTAACCTAACCTAACCTAACCTAACCTAACCTAACCTAACCTAACCTAACCTAACCTAACCTAACCTAACCTAACCTAACCTAACCTAACCTAACCTAACCTAACCTAACCTAACCTAACCTAACCTAACCTAACCTAACCTAACCTAACCTAACCTAACCTAACCTAACCTAACCTAACCTAACCTAACCTAACCTAACCTAACCTAACCTAACCTAACCTAACCTAACCTAACCTAACCTAACCTAACCTAACCTAACCTAACCTAACCTAACCTAACCTAACCTAACCTAACCTAACCTAACCTAACCTAACCTAACCTAACCTAACCTAACCTAACCTAACCTAACCTAACCTAACCTAACCTAACCTAACCTAACCTAACCTAACCTAACCTAACCTAACCTAACCTAACCTAACCTAACCTAACCTAACCTAACCTAACCTAACCTAACCTAACCTAACCTAACCTAACCTAACCTAACCTAACCTAACCTAACCTAACCTAACCTAACCTAACCTAACCTAACCTAACCTAACCTAACCTAACCTAACCTAACCTAACCTAACCTAACCTAACCTAACCTAACCTAACCTAACCTAACCTAACCTAACCTAACCTAACCTAACCTAACCTAACCTAACCTAACCTAACCTAACCTAACCTAACCTAACCTAACCTAACCTAACCTAACCTAACCTAACCTAACCTAACCTAACCTAACCTAACCTAACCTAACCTAACCTAACCTAACCTAACCTAACCTAACCTAACCTAACCTAACCTAACCTAACCTAACCTAACCTAACCTAACCTAACCTAACCTAACCTAACCTAACCTAACCTAACCTAACCTAACCTAACCTAACCTAACCTAACCTAACCTAACCTAACCTAACCTAACCTAACCTAACCTAACCTAACCTAACCTAACCTAACCTAACCTAACCTAACCTAACCTAACCTAACCTAACCTAACCTAACCTAACCTAACCTAACCTAACCTAACCTAACCTAACCTAACCTAACCTAACCTAACCTAACCTAACCTAACCTAACCTAACCTAACCTAACCTAACCTAACCTAACCTAACCTAACCTAACCTAACCTAACCTAACCTAACCTAACCTAACCTAACCTAACCTAACCTAACCTAACCTAACCTAACCTAACCTAACCTAACCTAACCTAACCTAACCTAACCTAACCTAACCTAACCTAACCTAACCTAACCTAACCTAACCTAACCTAACCTAACCTAACCTAACCTAACCTAACCTAACCTAACCTAACCTAACCTAACCTAACCTAACCTAACCTAACCTAACCTAACCTAACCTAACCTAACCTAACCTAACCTAACCTAACCTAACCTAACCTAACCTAACCTAACCTAACCTAACCTAACCTAACCTAACCTAACCTAACCTAACCTAACCTAACCTAACCTAACCAACCGCAGTCGAGAGCGCCACGAAACAGAGTCCCTCCGCGCTTCGAAAAATCAGTAAAAATAGTTTTTTTCACGTTTTTTACCCTTGTGATACATCAAAAGAAGCGGGAGCACGAGGCGCACACGCCAGTGAAATCAGTGTTGCCCTAAGTGATCTGTGCGCGAAGTTATAAGCGAAGAAGTGAAATTTGGGGTTATTTCAAACTTCAAATTGAAATATCTCGCGGTTTTCAGCGGCGACCTACCGATTTTTTTGTGCCTCCTCAAAGGCCTTCTGGAGCTGCACAACTTGACACCATTTGCCAAATTTTTCCGCGCAGGAGTGCGGAGAAATTGGCAAAAAAACAAAAACCACGTGGCCACGAGGTCAGCGACCGGAGGAGCTGGACAAAAGCTGACATCTGGGCCACGGGGACACTTCAGCAGGGACGCGGGAGGCACCCACAGATTTTGAAAAAGTTAAGTTTTCGCCAAGATATAGACTTTTAAAATTTTTCCAAATTTTCCAAATTCAATAACTTTTTAAATAGATCTGCTACATATAGTTCTGATAAGTGTTTTCAATTAAGATCCCGGTCTTCTACCAGCCTGCAAAAAATTAGGCATTGTTTATCTATTGGAAAACTTTTTATTCAATTTTGAAATTTCAAGGTCACCACGAGGTGCCCTTGGTTTTATAGATAGATTATTTTTAAGTATTGTACATTATTAATGCACTCTCGCTATTAACTAATCCGTTTTTTGTTTTAAATTTAGAATAAAATTGTAATTTTTAGGCCATTTTTAATGAAAAAATTTTGTTTTTTGCATTTAAAAAATCGGAGGTTAAATTTTTTGCTGCACATTATATTGTATTGGACTGGGCTTGTAAAAACCTATCCAACAAGCCCAAACACGGGACTATTCGGTCAATAATTGCCGAAGATAGAAAAAAGTCGGCCATCTTGGCCGCCATTTTGAAAAATCTTAACCCATTTAACTTAGGAACTAACAGTCGTATCGACCTGGGATTTTCTGTGGTGACATTGTGGTGACCTACTCTACCGGGAAATTGCCATAAATACCCACACTAGGGTTCAAATTTAAATTCCCGATTTGACACTCGTAGCTGATAGGAAACGGCAAGGACACCACAGGGCCCAAAACCCCAGCTTTCTGCGACCAAAATTGAGCCAGAAGCGGACTTTTAAAGTTTCAGTCGCCATCTTGGACGCCATTTTGGATTTTAGTCAAACCGCCCTAACTTCGGCCCTATTGGACGTAGAGAGCTGGGATTTTTTCAGGGCACAAGGGCTCTATCCCTACCGTGCTTTGGTAGAGGTCTGTGCTCTATATAGAGCATCGACTCTATCGAGTTTAGCTAACACTGAGAGGGTATTGGCAGTGCCTAGTACAACCCTCCGAGTGAAACCCCAGGCTTCTCGGAGCATTTTTGACTGAGTTACGACGGTTTATAAAATTGGCAGCCATCTTGTTCCGCCATCTTGGAAAACTGCAAAGCTCCGTATCTCTTGAACCATAGCTCCAATTTGGACGGGACTTTTTGCGTTAAGCATTGAATTGTTAGACCTTGTAGCCGGTAATTAGAGGCTGACTCTAGGTAGAGCCAAAACACCTTTTTGACCAAAAATTTTTGCTGTTTCTTTTCTATACGCGACACGGTTTCAACATAGCCTAGGCTAACCCCCAACGCAAGTGTAGGGAGTAGAGAAAAACACCTATGTAGAGTCTGGAACTCTACATAGAGCACTTAAAATAATATACTTACCATATACATTTATACATACCATACATATCCATCCGCACCATCCATCCATCTACGAACGCCGCACACTCTGGTCGGTTGAAGCCGGAAGCAGCATCTGAAACAAAAAGACAAAATTAGTTTAGGAAATATACATTAGGACAATTGACTCTTAAGACTAGACTTTTGTTTTTAAGACTAAGAAGTTTATCTTCTTTTAATTTTATTTTAATTTTATTTTTACAACTTATACAATTTTACATTTTTATTTTTTTTTTATTTTTACTGTTATTTAAATAACGTGTGACACGTCCGTCATAAAAATGTTTGGCATTCGTACACCCGTCAAAACCACAAAAGCCGAAGAGAACAGCCCAAAAGGGAACTCGGCAGGAAAGAAATTGGCAGAGGAAGGATCAACAAAGAAACCGAGCCAGGTTCCAAGTGTCAGGAGGAGCATTGGAGACTGGGAATCTGGGAAGACAACCTCGAACCCTAATACCCCGACTACATCAAAGGGTGTATCTGTGGATCCTCCAAAGCTGAAACAAAAAACGATGCTCTCCCAAGAAAGTAGAATAGGAGGACGAAAAGCATCGGTGGAGACAGCGTCGAGTCCACCTAAACCACCTAAACAGACGCAGAAATATACGGACAGACTGGCAGAAGCAAAAGCTTGCGTGACGAAAGCCAAACTACATCTCGGAAACTCGCGCAACTTGAAGGCAGAAATAAAGACTGAAGTCACGAATTCAATAGAAAGACTATACCAGTTGGTAAAAGAGACAGAAAACATAAAAGGAAGAGGGAAAAACCAACCCAAAGAACCAGAGACCGAAAAACAACCAGAGAAGGAAAAGGGAAATGAAAAGGGAAGACAAGAGACCGAACTGATGATACGACTAGAAGAGAACACAAAACAACTACAAGAAAACAACGCCAAGATGGAAAAGTTGAAGGAGACAATAGAAAGACACCAAGAGATGCAAGAGAAACAAACGTACGCGAGCATAGCAGCGGCGCCTAACAAAAGACAGCCTTTTGAACAGACTGTTCTACACTCGGTTGTGGTCACCGCAAAGGACGAGACAGAGACAGGGGAAGAAGTACTCAATAGAATAAGAAAAGTAGTAAATGCAAAAGAAGGGGGGATTGCTGTAGAAAAGATCAGGAAAGCAAAGGATAGAAAAGTAATAGTAGGATGTAGAACAGTGGAAGAAAGAGAGCAGATTAAGGAAAGGCTCAAAAGGGATGAAAAGCACCTCCATGTTGAGGAAATGAAAAACAAAAACCCTCTGGTTATCCTCAGGGACATCTTAAACTACAACAGCGACGAAGACGTCCTCCGCGCCCTGAGGAACCAAAACAAACACCTACTTGAAGGAAGTGGAGAAGAAAGCAAGATGGAAATTGCATACAAGAAACGCACACGGAACCCCCACACCCATCACATCATCATGAGGGTTTCCCCCAAGATTTGGCGACGCTTCACCGATGCAGGATTTGTCCAGATCGATCTCCAGCGCGTGAGAGTGGCAGACCAGTCGCCACTGGTACAGTGCTCACTATGCCTGGGATACGGCCATGGCAGAAAATTCTGCAAAGAATCGGTGGAAAAGTGCAGCCACTGTGGGGGAGCCCATATGAAATCGGAATGCCCCGACTGGCTAGCAGACGTCGCCCCATCGTGCCCGAACTGCGTCCACGCGAAGATCGAAAGGGTGGACCACAACGCTTTCAGTAGCGAATGCCCGATCCGCCGAAAGTGGGAGGCACTGGCTCGGGCCACGGTAGCGTACTGCTAAAGTGGTCCCGGGCAAAACATCAGTTGTTCCAACCAGCGCGAAGGCTTACTCAATAGTCCAAGTAAACTTGCAAAGAAAGGCACTGGCAACACAAGAATTCATGCTTGAGGCTATTGAAAAGAAAGCAGCCTTCGCGCTACTACAGGAGCCATATGTGGGGGCAATAGGTAGAATGAAGGACTACAGGGGAGTACGAATCTTCCAGAGCACAAACCAAGGAGACGAAACCATAAAAGCGGCAATCGCAGTTTTCGACGACGAAATGGACGTCATCCAATGCCCAGATCTTACCACGACCAACATCGCAGTGGTAAAACTAAGAACAAGTGCTTGGGAGATTATAGTAGCTTCGTTCTACCTTGAACCGGAACCACATCAGATAGAGCCATATTTGGAGCAACTGAAGAAGATCGAACAGAAAGCCAGACCGTGCAAAATAATAATGGGGGGTGACGCAAATGCGAAGAGCCCTTGGTGGGGAAGCGAAGTAGTGGACTACAGGGGTGAAGAAATGGCTGGGGCTATAGAGGAGATGGGCATGCAGGTACTCAACGAAGGAGACACTCCCACATTCGACACAATTAGAGGGAAGAAGAGATACACTAGCTTCATAGACATCACAATGTGTACAACGGAGACGCTCAACTTGGTGGAAGACTGGAGTGTAAACATCGGCATGACGAGCTCAGACCACAACGCGATCACATTCAAACTAAGACTAGCAAAAGCGAAAGGTATTAACATCAGTAGAACAACTAGAATTTACAACAGCAAGAAAGCGAATTGGGACCACTTTCATGAGAAACTGGCCCAATTGCTACAAGAGAAAAATTTTGATAAAGTAAACATAGAAAACATAAGAGACAAAATAGAATTAGAAAAGCAAATAGAATCATACATAGACATAATAACACAAGCCAGTAATAACAGTATACCTAAAGTTAAAACTAGTAGTAAACTTACCATACCGTGGTGGTCTGAAGATCTCGCCAGGCTGAAGAAAGACGTCACCACCAGGAAGCGAAGAATCCGATGCGCCGCGCCGATCCGAAGGGAGAAGATCATCGAAGAGTACCTGCAATCAAAAGAAATATATGAAATTGAAGCAAAAAAAGCACAAATAGACAGTTGGAAAGAGTTTTGTGGAAAGCAGGAGAAGGAAGGACTGTGGGAGGGAATATACCGGGTTATAGGCAGAACAACCAAGAGGCAGGAAGACCTGCCCCTTGTAAAGGGTGGAAGAGTACTGGACCAAAAGGCGTCGGCAATACTGTTAGCCGAGACATTCTACCCCGAGGACAAAAGAGAGGAAGATAACCCAGATCACCAGCGTATAAGAACAAAGGCCGAACAAGTAAACGAAGTGGAGCATGATGAGAACCATGATCCACCGTTTACTCTCGAAGAGCTGAAATACGCTGTGAGCGGTTTCAATCCCAAGAAAGCCCCGGGTTCAGATGGATTGACGGCCGACGTCTGCAAGCACGCAATCGAACAGGACCCTGACCTTTACCTGTCACTGGCAAACAAGTGCCTGGAACTAAGCCACTTCCCAAGGATCTGGAAAGAGGCCACCGTAGTAATACTAAGGAAACCAGGGAAAGCAACATACACGGATCCCAAATCTTATAGGCCAATCGGACTGCTGCCAGTGATGGGGAAGATCTTAGAAAAAATGATTATAGGTAGACTAAAGTGGCACTTACTCCCAAGACTCAGCAAGCACCAGTACGGATTTATGCCCCAAAAGAGTACCGAAGACTCCCTCTATGTCATGATCAAACACATACGCGAAAAGCTGAGACAGAAGAAACTAATAACAATGGTATCACTAGACATAGAGGGAGCCTTCGACAGCGCTTGGTGGCCCGCTATCAAATTACGACTGGCTGATGAAAAGTGTCCACTCAACTTGAGACGAATCATGGACAGCTACCTAGAAAATAGAAAAGTAAAGGTCAGGTATGCAGGCGAAGAAGTCACCAGGGGAACAACCAAGGGATGCGTCCAGGGATCAATCGGGGGACCAATTCTTTGGAATTTGCTCCTCGATCCCCTACTCAAGGGACTGGAAGAACGTGGTGACTACTGCCAAGCATTTGCGGACGATGTCGTTTTAATTTTTGACGGGACTACGGCATTAGAGGTCCAGCGACAAGCAAATGCCGCTCTCGCCTATGTCAAGGAGTGGGGTGTCAAAAACAAGTTAAAATTTGCACCGCATAAAACAAATGCCATGGTTATAACACGGAAACTCAAATACGACACCCCACGCCTGAACATGGGTGGGATCGACATCGGCATGTCAGAGGAGTTTAGGATCCTGGGGCTCATCATCGATGACAAACTGACCTTCAACAGTCATGCAGCGAGCGTTTGTAAAAAGGCTTTGAGCCTTTACAAACGCTTATCTAGAGCCGCCAGGATCAGCTGGGGCCTCCACCCTGAGGTAATACGCATGATATATGTGGCAGTGGTTGAGCCGGTCATTTTGTATGCTGCTAGCGTCTGGGCGCCAGCAGCAAGAAAACTGGGCATTCAGAAACAGCTGAATGTGGTCCAGAGAGGATTTGCCCAGAAGCTTTGCAAAGCCTATCGTACTGTCTCACTGAACTCAGCACTGGTTCTGGCTGGGATTCTTCCTCTCGACCTCCGAATACAAGAGGCAGCCGCCCTGTATGAGGCAAGAAAGGGAGAACCCCAGCCAGAGCTAGGAGACAGTGAGATGGAACGAATGGTGCCGTTCACGAACACACCGCATCCGGCCGAACATATGGACCAGCAATTCATATGCCTTGAGGACCAAGAGCAGGTGAATAGCCACAGCAACCAAACAGTGAAGATATTCACGGACGGCAGTAAAATTGAGGGTAAGGTTGGAGCAGCATTGTCTCTATGGAGCAATGGTGCCGAAACCAAATCCCTTAAATTTAAACTGTCGTCCCACTGCACCGTCTATCAAGCAGAATTGTTGGCCATATGGAAAGCCACGATGGAAGTCCTCAAGAGCCCTGAAACATCATTTGGCATATTTAGCGACTCTAGATCTTCGCTAGAGACAGTAACGAACCAGGGCTCCATCCATCCCTTAGCGGTAGAGATTCGTAAGAATCTAAGAGCCAGCAAACACCAGAACAAAGCTGTTTCTTTGTTCTGGATAAAGGCTCATGCAGGGTTGGAGGGGAATGAGCGAGCAGACCAGTTGGCAAAAGACGCAGCCCTAAAGACCAAAACGCGACCTGACTACGACAAATGCCCGATCTCATTCGTCAAGCGTCAAACCCGCATGGGAACGCTAGACGAATGGAATCGGAGATACAAAACAGGTGACACGGCTGCCATAACCAAAATCTTTCTCCCAGACGCTGTACAAGCCTTTAAACTAGTTAAAAAGATCAAGCCGGCCGGCACACTGACACAAGTCATGACAGGGCATGGTGGGTTTTCAGAATATTTGAACCGGTTCAAATGTAAGGAAAACCCATCATGCATCTGCGAACCTGATATACCGGAAACAATCCCACACATTTTGTTTGAATGCCCCTCCTATGGTAAAGAGAGATACGAGCTTGAACAGGAACTTAATCTTAACGTAACAGTCGAAAATGCAAACGAGTTATTAAGTGACAAAAATACTAGGGACAAATTCATTTCGTTTTGTATAAATGTAGCAAATAAGGTAATTGTAAGAAATAAATAAAGATGTACAACTCTTGTTGAACAATATATTACTTGTAATATATTTCATAAGTCAGCATAATATATATAAATAGTGTAAGAAAGAAGTGAAAACTAAAACCTGATAATGTATTGTGAATATGTTAAGAAATTATATAAGTAAAATAGCAAACCCTTTATAAGTTAACCTAGAAATAAGCTATTAGTATTAATTGTGTAATAGATAGATAAATATGTAAATCTACAGATGAATACTTTAAAGAAAGATAGAAAATAAGAAAACACAATGTAATATAGTTAAAATTGTGCTTAAGACGTTAAAAACCCATAAAGGGTCCTTTTTTCCTAAGGGAACTTGAATAAAATTAATTTACCCCGCCTCCCTATCCTAAGAAATAGTGACAAAGGTCTCTGATCATGTTAGAGGAAAGACAGTCAACCTACATAGTGCCATTTCGAGATGGTGGTACGGGTAGGGCAAAAAAAAAAAAAAAAAAAAAAAAAAAAAAAAAAAACCTAACCTAACCTAACCTAACCTAACCTAACCTAACCTAACCTAACCTAACCTAACCTAACCTAACCTAACCTAACCTAACCTAACCTAACCTAACCTAACCTAACCTAACCTAACCTAACCTAACCTAACCTAACCTAACCTAACCTAACCTAACCTAACCTAACCTAACCTAACCTAACCTAACCTAACCTAACCTAACCTAACCTAACCTAACCTAACCTAACCTAACCTAACCTAACCTAACCTAACCTAACCTAACCTAACCTAACCTAACCTAACCTAACCTAACCTAACCTAACCTAACCTAACCTAACCTAACCTAACCTAACCTAACCTAACCTAACCTAACCTAACCTAACCTAACCTAACCTAACCTAACCTAACCTAACCTAACCTAACCTAACCTAACCTAACCTAACCTAACCTAACCTAACCTAACCTAACCTAACCTAACCTAACCTAACCTAACCTAACCTAACCATGTTCGTAGGAGTATAGGTGAGTGGGAGTCTGGAAAAGCAGACCCCAACACGAAGACTATAACTACCCCAAAGAAACCCTCGACAATGGAACCCCCAAAGCTAGCAAAACCAAAAAAGGTCCTTCCACCGGAGAGCCGAGCAGAAGCTCGAAGACTATCCGTGGAGACGACGGGGAGCCCACCCATGCAACAAAAGTCCAAGTACATTGACCGGTTGGCAGAAGCTAGAGCTTGTGTCACCAAAGCCAAATTACATCTCGGCAACTCTAGAAACATCAAAACAGAGATCAAGACAGAGGTGACACTCGCCATAGAAAGGCTATACCAACTGGTCAAGGAAGCGGAAAACATTAAAGGGCAGGGAAATAGGCGGAAAATCGAACCAGTCGAAGAAAAAGCACCCGGATATGAGAAAGAACTAGAGAAGGAAAAGAGAAAAGAGGAAACAACACTTATAAAGAAAATGGACGAACACGCGAAGCTTATACAAGAAAACAATGAAAGAATGGAAAAACTAAAGGAAAGCCTAGAAAAGCAAGAGATCATACAGCAGAAACTATCGTACGCGAGTGTGGCAGCGGCGCCCGCCAGTAGACTGGCTAGTAGGCCAGAACAGACCGCGCTACACTCCGTCGTAGTGACTGCTGTTGATGAAACAGAAACTGGAGAGGAGGTCCTAGACAGGATCAGAAAGGTGGTAAACGCTAAAGTGAGTGGAATAGCAATTGAAAGGATTAGGAAAGCGAAAGACCAAAAGGTAATAGTAGGGTGCAGGACCGCTGAAGAAAGGGAGAAGGTTAAAGAAAAGCTGAAGGGAGATACAGAACTTAAAGTAGAAGAGATGAAAAACAAAGACCCTTTGGTGATCCTGAGGGACGTCTTCAAATATAACACCGATGAAGACGTCCTCGATGCCCTAAGGAACCAAAACCAGGGTGTCCTCGGAGAACTGAAGGGTCACAATATAGAAATCGCTTTTAAAAAGCGCACGCGGAACCCCCACACCCAACACATAGTCATGAGGGTGTCCCCCAGAATTTGGCAGCAACTGGTCGATGCAGGAACGGTCCTTATTGACCTCCAGCGGGTGAGGGTGGCGGACCAATCGCCACTTGTCCAATGCTCACTCTGCTTGGGGTATGGACATGGAAGGCGTTTCTGCACCGAAACCACCGAGAAATGCTGCCACTGTGGGGGACCCCACATGAGATCCGAATGCGCAGATTGGCTCGCCGGTGCAGCCCCTTCGTGCAGCAACTGCACGCACGCAAAGATCGACAGGACTGACCACAACGCTTTCAGTCAGGACTGCTCGATCCGAAGGAAGTGGGATGCACTGGCTCGGGCAACCATAGCGTACTGCTAAGATGATCTTAGCAGTACGCTATGATAATTCCCCAGTGAGCAAACGCAAAGTGGTTACCCTGCGGGTACATAGAGGATACTTACTTTATTAGCACATTGGAACCGGCTTCATAAGAAACAGGCCCAATTGCACGCAACAAAAACAAATGGAAACAAAAGAGAAATAGAACAAAAACAAAATTTAGAAACATAAAAATGATAAAGTACCCGCAGGAAAACCAGTTCAAACAGCTGAACAAATATAAGACCAATAAACAATAGGGATACATAACACAATATGCTGAATATATATTGAGCATATATATAACCAACATAGATATAATAGAACCAGAGAACAATTTTGAATAAGGCATATAATAAATATATAATAACAAGCGAATATTACAAAGAACACAGACAAATAAACTAAAAATCAGACAAGTACATCATATTAAGAAATAATATAAAGAACATAATATAAGGAAAATAGAGCACTCATTTAGCTAAAACAGAAGATATAAATAAACAAAGAAGAAGATATAAATAGAAAGACTTATAAATTTAAAAATGAAAGAAAACACATGAGTTAAAAATTCTTAAACCTAACCAATAACCATAAAACATAAAGTATAAATTAAAAACCGCAAAAACAGTCTCTGATTATGTCAGAGGAACGAGAAAAAAAAAAAAAAAAAAAAAAAAAAAAAAAAAACCTAACCTAACCTAACCTAACCTAACCTAACCTAACCTAACCTAACCTTTTTTTTTTTTTTTTTTTTAACGTGGGGAAATCCTCATGGATCCCTCCTTGGGGCATCCTCATGGGGCAAAAGAAAGGGTATGTCGGACTCTTACCGACTAAAACCACCACGTTGGCCAGCCTCCATGCATGTCAAGGGGCTCCGGGATCTCCAATGGAACGCACCGGTGCCCCTCTCGCATTTTGCCTGTTGTGTGGAGCACAATCCCGGGAATGGCACCCATAGCCACGACCAGAACCCGCGCACAAAGTGCGCGGAGCTCACGGCGGCACTTGCCTGGAGTGCCGCCGCCATCCCGAATCCGCTAACGAGCAGCCGGAACCCCGCTCCGACCACCCACGGACCCGAAAAGTCCCCTGTCACTCGGCAGGGGCTACCGCTCGCCCCCCTCACGGGGCAGGCGGTGCGCAGCTGTCGATACCAACAACCCGCAGCACCGCCACCTTCCCAGAGCGGGATCGGCCTCGCTCCGATCCCACTCAGCAGCCTCCGGACCATACACAAGGTAGCTAGGCGAGTCAATCATGCGGCTACACGATCGAGTCGCTGTTGCCACCTAAATGTTGTCGGGATAGAGAGTTGCGGAGGCGGTGGTCCCACCACCACCCCATCACTCTCGGTGTTACGCCGCATTATTTTTTACAGAGGTTTTCTTCCTCTCCTCCTTCCCAGAGTGGGATCGGCCTCACACCGATCCCACTGAACGGCCTCCGGACCATACACAAGGTAGCTAGGCGAGTCAATCATGCTTATTCACGATCGAGTCGCTTTTGCCACCTAAATGTTGTCGGGATAGAGAGTTGCGGAGGCGGTGGTCCCACCACCACCCCATCACTCTCGGTGTTACGCCGTTGTTATTTTTTACAGAGGTTTTCTTCCTCTCCTCCTTCCCTGACCGGCCTCAGTCCTGACCATACATGCCGAACGGTAGCGAGGTGAGTCGACCATGTCGTGTGTAGCCATGATAATGGCACATGGTCGAGTCCCCCTCGCCACCAACATGTTGCCGGGATTGAGAGTTGCGGGGGAAGTGGTACATAGTAAACTACATAACCACAACCCCATCACTCTCGGTGGTACGCCGCGGGTAATTTTTTAGAGAGGTTTTCTTCCTCGCGGCCCGGGCGGCTAAGCCAAGACCCTCAGTCCATGAGTCACGAGTGACCACGTGGGTTCCGAGCTCCCATCCCTGCTCCATCCACTGCGCCCTTTGCTCAGTCAAAGGGACGCGCGGAGAAGCTAACCCCCCCCTAAACCCCCCCAGTGTTTGGTCCGCGCCAGTGTGCCGACAACCCCCGCTTGGAGGCTGTCGGCACACCGGAACCCCCTATCCGCCACCCGGGGACGCGCCACGTCGGAGTTCACCTCTCCGCCCACTGGGACACCCCAGCAGGTCCGTGGAACCTAACCTAACCTAACCTAACCTAACCAGTGGACAGGCACAACCAACAGGAGGTCAAAATATTTACCGACGGGAGCAAAATTGAGGGACAGGTCGGAGCAGCACTATCGCTGTGGAACGGTGATGCGGAGACAAAAACCCTCAAGTTAAAGCTGTCGTCGTTCTGCACTGTGTACCAATCCGAACTCCTTGCCCTTTGTAGAGCCACAAGTGAAGTCCTAAAACGGAGCGAACAAACCTTTGGCATTTTCAGCGACTCGAGAGCAGCACTGCAAACGGTCACCAACTCAAGCTCTACACATCCGCTAGCAGTTGAAGCCAGAAACAACTTACGCGGGGCTTTGACCCAACATAAGGAAGTATCCCTATATTGGATCAAAGCCCACGTTGGTCTCGAAGGCAACGAGCGCGCGGACCAGCTTGCAAAGGACGCAGCACTAAAAACAAAAAGAAAAGCCGACTACGAGCAGTGCCCAAAATCATTTGTAAAAAGACAGATCAGACTCGAGACGCTTGTCAAATGGAACGACCGTTATAGGACAGGTGACACAGCGTCAGTAACAAAAATATTTTACCCCGACGCTATAAAAGCTTACAAGACGGTACGACGGACTGAACCGACTAGTACTATGACGCAAATAATGACGGGACATGGTGGGTTCTCTGAATATTTGACTCGGTTCAAATGTAAAGAGAACCCATCATGCGCCTGCGAGACAGGTGTGAGTGAAACAGTGCCGCACATTCTGTTCGAATGTCCGATGAATGGGTTAAGAAGGTATGAAGTCGAACAAGAAATAGAATGTCAAATAAGTGCAGAAAATGTAAGCTCAATTGTAATAGATAAAAAGAAAAAGTGTAAATTCCTAGAATATTGTACTTATGTAGCAGAATCCGTAATAAAGAGAAATAGAGATAAATAAAATATGGTGAATATATATTATAGGATATATATAAACAGCATATAATAATAAGTGGAATAAGTAAATATAAGAAATGTAAGATAGTACAATAAACATAGTAAAAATGTATAACTTAAGTATAGAAAATAAGCTCAACATGTAGAAAGTTAAATGAAAGAAAATCAAGAAGTAGTATAAGCAATAAGAGATAATATAATAACGATAGTAAAAACTGTATAAGTTAAGTATAGAAAATAAGATGAAATTGTAGAAAATTGATTGAAAGATAAATAAGAAAACATTAAAGTAGAGACCTTAAAATAAGAAACCCCTAGACCCTAAACGGGTACGATAAGAATGTAAACCCCACCTGTAGTTAGAAATAAAGTAAACAATGTCTTTGATTACGTCAAAGGAACGAGAAAAAAAAAAAAAAAAAAAAAAAAAAAAAAAACCTAACCTAACCTAACCTAACCTAACCTAACCAGTCGCGCGCAGGCCGCAGTCGAAACGCCAGCTCTCTAACGTTACTCCACGCTCTAAAAATCGTAAAAATAGGCAAAAACGCGCGGAAAAACGTGAAAATTGTGTTCAATGTGCGCGCTGTGAAGACGAACACGACAGTGAAAATTTTTTTCAAATCCGTGCATATTTAAGTGAACTGTGACGAAAAAACAGCTCTGGAAGTCCAGCGACAGGCAAATGCCGCCCTCGCCTATGTTAGGGAGTGGGGTATCAAGAACAAGCTCAAATTTGCGCCGAGCAAGACCAACGCGATGGTCATAACCCGCAAATTGAAATTTGATACACCACTCCTGAGCATGGGCGGGGTCGACATCGGCATGTCGAAGGAATTCAAGATCCTGGGGCTCACCATAGACAATAAGCTGACATTTAACAGCCACGCTGCTAACGTCTGTAAAAAGGCGTTAAATATCTACAAGCAGCTGTCTAGAGCCGCCAGGATCAGCTGGGGTCTCAGTCATTAGGATCATTTACACCGCAACCGTAGAACCTGTGATTATGTACGCAGCTAGCGCCTGGGCACCGGCAACAAATAAACTGGGGATCCGAAAGCATCTAGACGCAGTCCAAAGAGGATTCGCCCAGAAGCTTACTAGAGCGTATCGTACCGTCTGCCTGAACTCAGGACTGGTACTGGCCGGGATACTCCCACTTGACCTGAGAATACAAGAGGCAGCAGCTCTGTATGAGGCCAAGAGGGGGGTACCCCGACCAGAGTTAAGGGACAGGGAGGTGGAACGACCGATACCCTACGCTCAAAGTAAGCATCCAGCGGAGCATACATGTCTGGAGTTCACTAGCTTGATGGACCAAGAACAGGTGGATGTTCACAACACCCAGGCAGTACGAATATACACCGATGGCAGTAAGATTGAGGGTGAGGTCGGGGCAGCACTATCCCTGTGGAATGGTGATGCCGAGACCAAAGCCCTGAAGCTTAAACTGCCATCGTACTGCACGGTCTATCAAGCCGAACTCCTAGCAATATGCAAAGCCACGCGGGAAATACTCAAGCGTCCTGAAAGAAGCTACGGGATCTACAGTGACTCCAGGGCAGCGCTACAGTCTGTCATCAACCATGGTTCCTACCACCCCTTAGCCGTGGAGGCTCGTGAGAACATCATCACGAGCAGATTCCAGAATAAGGAAGTCTCCTTATTCTGGATCAAAGCCCACGCGGGGTTGGAGGGAAACGAGAGGGCGGACCAGCTAGCGAAAGAAGCTGCGATGAACACCAGGAGACGGCCCGACTACGACTGCTGCCCGATTTCATTCGTCAAGCGACAGATTCGTCTGGAATCGCTGGGCGAATGGAACCGGCGCTATAAACAGGGCACGACAGCCGGTGTCACCAAGCTGTTCTTCCCGGACGCGATTCATGCCTATAAAATAGTTAGGAAGTTTGAGCCGACCAGTATAATGACACAGGTCCTCACGGGACACGGTGGGTTATCCGCATACTTGCACCGGTTTAAGTGCAAGGGGAGCCCATCGTGCATCTGTGAGCCTGACGTGGACGAAACGATAGCCCATATCCTACTTGAATGCCCTGTTTTCTCATTGAAAAGATACGAAGCTGAACAAGTACTTGACCTAAAACTCACGGTTGAAAACTTGAATGTAATAATGATGAGAAGTGACTTAAGAGAGACTTTTATTAAATATTGTATTGAAATAGTTAGTAGGGTAATAAATAGAAATAAGTAAGGAAATTATGTTGTATATGTATTTTGATAAATATGTAAAACAGCATAAAAATAAATGTAAAAAATTTTGATGTAACTTAGTACAATATAAGTTATAAGTATAAGTTATAAGTTTAGTTGCTTTCGTGTTTTCGATAACTATCAAGAGGCGTGTTCTCATCACCATCTAACGACTCTTGAAAACCGTAGAAGTCTTGCTGACATGTCTTTTCTGCATGGTGTCTGCAATGGTTATATTGACTGTTCGGAACTATTCTCCAAAATGCTTCGTTTTTATGTCCCAAACACTCGAACTAGACACACTCCTCTGTTTGCCATCAAGCACACAAGCACAAATTATGCCCAACATTCACTCGTCAGTCGGTTGCACCGGACCTATAACAAAAGGTTCAAGTCCTCGGATATTTTCCATTGTGGTAAATTGACATTTAAACGCGAAATTTTAAAGATGCTTAATGAGGACTAATTGAGTGATCATTGAACACTCTTAAGTCTTCATTAGGTTGAAACAACCCAACATGTAACTGTTTGTAAAGTCTATTGCTATATTCATATTCACATCCATTACACACATGCACATTCAAGCACCACACTAACACACTCACCCTCTCGAAGACACACTTATTCACACACATACATACACCACATATATACACGCATATACACATACACACACACATACACATATATATATAATATTAGTTTTGTGTCAAATCAGTGACGGTCGTACTTAATAAATGTATTAGCTAAAAAAATTAAATCCTTTATTGGCTTTAAGTAAAGTGAATTAGTTAAGTTGTACCATATTATCTAAGAGCTGTGGATTTTGTTTCATTAATAAAATAAAATAAAAAATAAAATAAGATAAAAATAACTGTGTAAACTAGAATAAGCACACTACGTATCTTTTTAAATTTCTGTCATTAACTTAAATAATCAATTGTATAAACTGTATAAACTGCATAAAACTGTATAAAATCGTATAAATTGTATAAAATGTAAAACTAGATTAAGACAAAGCATAGTATAAGACACCTAGACCCCAAGAGGGTACGATAAGACTGTTTCCCCACCCGTAGATAGAAATAAAGAGAAAAGACTTTGATTCATTACACGTCAAAGGAACGAGATTAAAAAAAAAAAAAAAAAAAAAAAAAAAAAAAAACCTAACCTAACCTAACCTAACCTAACCTAACCTAACCTAACCATACAAATACAGACTTTTATTTGTTGACTTAGAGTCGCATGCGATATATCAAATTAAGCGTCTCGGTGCCTATGGTGCGATAATACCTTAATAAGAGACACATTCTATATAAAAAACGTGATTTTTTGACTTTTTTCGAATTTTATTAAAAACTTGTAAAATTTTTATAATTATTTCGCTTTAAAACACTTCTTTTTCCAAATTATTAGTTTCTGACTGCTGTTTAAGTAGTGTTTTACCGCGCTGGTTGCGCCCCCTATCGCATTGTATCGTTTTCGGTAGTAGAAAGTTATTATTTAATTGTTTTACGCTAGAAAACGTACTTTTGTCTTAGGAAAAAACCAAATAAGATTTTTCTTGACTTTTTCTTCAAGTGAATATAGCCGTGTGGTACATCATAATTAGCGGCTCGCGGCGTTCTATCTACTGAGCGACTGCATTTATTCACGTTTCATAGAAAAATCTTCCATAAACTTCAATTTTCCGAAAATCTTGACCGTTTTAGGGTGATTTTGCGCGTTTTTTCAAATTTCCTCCAACACCTGGCTTGTTTCTGCACATCCCGTGGCTGGTTCACCTTTGCCCGACGTCCCCGCACGTACCTGCAACAGAAAAACACCAATTATAGCAAGAAATTGAAAAAACTGCCCGACCACTCTGAAACCGTCGACCCAAAATCCACCTAAGCCCTGACAAATTTACATACTTCATACAAATACCGACTTTTATTTGTTGACTTACAGTCGCATGCGATATATAATTAAGAGAATATACCTCTGCTTCAGAGGTCTCGGGCACCTCATCCTCCTCCAAAGCCCCTTCAGGCACCACCATGGCGGGAGGGACGAAATCGGTTCCCGGGCTACCCGGGAACAGTCCCTCGATCACCCTCCGGAGGACCGGAGGCTGTAATGTACTTGTGATGGGGGGGGGGGCAGGGGCGAAGTTTCTGCCTAGCCAGCCTGTATGGCCTACCCCATGGATCCCGCTCCAGAGACTCCAGCAGCAGCAGCCAGGCCCCCGCCTTCGCCTCTGTTATTGCTATGCGGAGGGCCTTGGACGCCTCTCTATACAAGACATAGAGGGGGTCCGCTTCGGCCTCCTCCTGGCGCCTCCTCCTTCTGTACCGCTGGTAGCTCCTACGCTTGGCTACACAGCGGCGTCGCAGTTCAGCAATTTGCTCCGACCACCAGTAGACCTGGCGGTGGAGATGCGGCGCCCCAGCACGGGGCACGGCGGCATCACAGACGTGTGCCATGGCCCTGCACAGGTCATCGGCATCCACGTCCAGGTCCACCGGCTCCGAGGAAGGGGAATTCCACGACTGGACTATGGCCGCCTCCCTCAGCACTTCTCGCTCGAGCCGGCCGAGCACCCACCGTGGACCGTTCGCCAAAGGCGGGGGGGCCCGTGTGACCGTCGAGGACGAGGAGAGGCTAAACCGAATATATCTGTGGTCAGACAGCGTCTCCTCGTCCACCAGAACCTCCCAGTCCCGAACACGCGGTGCGATCTCGGGAGTGGCGAATGTGACATCGATTACTGATCCGCCACTCCGTCGCACACACGTGTCCGTTGACCCCCTGTTAATAATGCACAGGCCCGCCCCCACCAGCCACTCTCCAACGGCTTCACCCCTTGCATCCGTCCTCGAAGATCCCCACGCCAGTGATTTGGCGTTGAGATCTCCGACAACAAGCACTGGCCGGGGTCGGCTCTGTCCGACCAGGGCCTCCACCTCGTCGAGAAACGTCTCGAACTCGGCGAGGACGCGGTTTGGAGAAAAGTAAACCCCCACGACCACCACCTCACCAACCTGCGCAGCGACCAGTCCTCTCCCCCTAACTACTCCTGCGAATGGAGGAGAATGGACAGGCGACTGCGTGGTGATCGCCACCAAGCCGTCCAGATCTCCAACCCAGTCGATCCTGGACGGGACCCGATAGGGTTCGCCAACCACTGCGACATTTATCAACCGCTCCGCCAGGGTCTGGAGTAAAAGATCCTGGGCCCTGGCTGAGTGGTTAATGTTCGCCTGAAGGAAAGTTAGAGACATACTAACTTTCCTCCATGTTCATCGCCGGCTCCTTTGCGGGGCAAGTTGGCTTGGACTTGGCCTTCGCCTCAGTCCCAGTCTTTCTCCTTCTCGCCCCTGTCTTGGTCGGGGGCTTGGCACATGCCTTGCCCCCGGAGAGGTGGTCAGCCGCTTTTCCCGCTGCCGCACAGAGAGTGCAGTGCGGGGCGCCTGAACAGACGTTGGCCTTGTGGCCCTTATTTCCGCAGCGATGGCATTCATCGCTGCGATCCACTTCCGACTTACACTGGGCCCGAACATGACCCAGCGCAAGGCAGCGGAAACAGCGGCGGGGGCGCGCATCCAATAGTTGGACCTGCGCTGCCACCCATCCCACCAGCAACCGACCACCACTTGCCACCACCTTTTTGGCTGCCGTTAGTGGGCACCGCACAAACACCGTGCCCATTCCCGCCGCACCCTTACGAATTTCGCCGGACTTTATGTCCGACGAATTGCATCCTCCAGCCTTGGCGAGCTCTTCCACCAACTCCGAGGTGGTGACGGAGTCGTCGAGGCCGCTCACCCGCAGATCGCAGGTCATACTCGGCCTCGATATTCGGACAGACTCTGCCGCCACCTCAAAGACCTCACTCAGCTTTGCCGCTAGAGAGTCAGCCTTCGCATCCTTTTCGGCCCCGGAGATCTCTAATATGCGAGCCCCGGTGGCCGCAGTCCTCATCCTAAGGGGTGGCACCCCTAGAGCCCCAAGGCTAATGCGGCTCTTTGCCTCCGCCAAGACCTTGGCGTAGGACAAGCCCTTGTCCTCCGCTCCCGGCAATAGCTTGATTACCACGGCTGCTGTGCGGGGGGGTCGTAATTTAGTAGACCCACTTTTCGGCCCCGGCGCAGGCTTAGGGCCTGCCTTTGACGCGGTGGGTCTCGCTGGTGGGGCCTCCCGTGCTGGGGGGGCCTCTCGCGCCTTCTTCTTCCCCCGCCTGGTCACCGTATTCCACGCCTCCTGCGAAGGAGGAGGTGGTGGTGGTGGTGCAGCTGGACCAGCCACTGGGGCGGCAGGGCCCTTGGGACCCTTTGGAGCTTTGCTAGGGGCAGCCACGGGAGGAGCAGCCTCCACCCTGGCGCCCTTCGCTGTCTTCTCTGCGTTGCGTCTGTCGGCAGCAAGCGTCGGTCAGATGCGCTCCTCCGGCAGGAGCCTCGACTCCAGGCCTTCAAAACGGGCGTTAATCATGGTACCCACGTGCACCATGATCTCCCTCAAAACCACCTCAAGCTCCGGGGCCGGGGCCGTAGACGGGGCCGGGGCCGGTGCCGGGACTGAAGCCCTCAGCTCTGCCACCTCCCTTCGGAGGTCCTGCAGCTCAGCCGAGAGCCTCCTGTTAGTCGCCTCCAGCCGCAGCACCTCCTCGGACGCTGATCTGGACCTGAGCTCCGTAAAAGAGACCCTTATGGTCTCCGCCGCGTCGTTGAGACCCTTAACAAAGGTCCCCTTAAGATTTCCGGATCCCTTGGCGACTTTCTGGATGGTCGCCAAAGAATCCGACACGTGCCTCTCAAGGTCTGCAGCCAGTTCTTCACTCATAACCGGGACGGTAGGGAACTTGCGGAAAGTGTTCCGTACCGCCGCCATCTTCCGCCTGTTGTCCTCAGCCAGCTCCTGCTCCGCCTGAAGCCGAATGTCTTCGGCTTTGGCCGCATTGAGAGCAGCCTGAGCCTCAGCCAGCCCAGCGTAGTCCCCGGTCGTAACAGGGCGACCACGCCCACCACGTCCACGACGTCCCCTTGGAGCTACTTTGGATGCTGACACACCCTCCATGTCTGCCTCCATGCTGCTGGGACGTTTCCGCCACAATCCTTTCGAAGAGCTCGGCGACGCCGACCTCACACTGACGTCGGAGTCCGAGCGGTCCCGAATGCTGACGTAAGAGCACTCCGAATCCGACACCCTCTGTCTCAGCCGAGATCGAGGCCTCTCCTCTCTATCACACGCACTAGAAGCACCACTCTCGAGAACCTGCTTACGCAGTTCATCCTCCTCGCGCAAAGCTACCGCTTCCACGCGCTCCAACATAACTACGGCCTTGCGGCCCTCTTCGATTTTTTTATTATTAAAAGATTCCATAATAATCCCACGAGTATGGGGGAAATAAAAAGTCCACCCGAGCAGTGCCCCCTGTACCCGGGTAAGGCTATATACTAAAGAGTTGCGCCCGGTTCTCCCAGGGTGTTAACGTGTTTTCCTTCACCGGTTTTTTGTATCAAGGATCCTACCTCTAGCGACGGCCAATTAAGGCAACCGCTCTTCGGCCTGCATTACTACGACATACCCCCTTACGCTACAACGGGGGTCTCTGAAGCAAGTAATACAGACCGGCAGAGAAGTTAGCTAGACTCCTCTCGACGCAACTGAACGATGGTGTTAGTACCGCCCAGTCCGCCAACCACTGGCTCTCGCCAGTCCGTCATCAGTCCACTTGTGGACTCCAGACATACATAATAAATATATATTTAACACCCAGACACAGAACAAACATCTGTGTTAGTCACAAATGTTTGTCCAGTGCGGGAATCGAACCCGCAACCTCTAGCGCAGAAGGCAGAGTTACTACCAACTGGGCTATGAGGCCAGTCAAAATAGACATATTTTTGTACATTTTTATCATATTTAAAATCTAATCTGTTGCTTATTTTCAAAATTGTATTTGTATGTATGTTGCGTTACCTTCTTATTGTTATTTACGTAATTTGTATATTTTTGTATTGAATTATTTTATCTATGCTTATTTTATATATGTTCAAATATATAATCATCATAAGTTGTATATCCTTATAAATATTGTTACTATTTTATTTGATGTAATTTAATGTTTTGTTTAGTTCTATGTCTCCTTAGTTTTGATCTTGTGACTTCTTTCTTAATTGTCTTCTCTATTTTCATATCCTTAATTCTCATTTGTTTTGTTTCAGGTACTCATTTGGTTTATATTCTACCTCGAGAGCATAGAAATCGCACATAGCGGAATTTTCCAACATTTTAATTTCGACGCTTATTTTTTTTAAAATTAATGTGATGTTGCAAAAATAACTTAAATTAAATTGAAGTACACACTGTTAGCTTCCTAAAAACACAAAATGTCTAGCCTTGACGTTCGAAATCATAACAGTGGCAACTAAACAATAGAATGGCCTAAATTAGCTCGTTTCAAGTAGCGCTGTTTGTGGGACTTTGAGCAGGTATAAAAGGTTAAAAAAACAATAAATTTGTGAATGTATCGATTTATTAATACGAGGTATTGCCTCCCCTAGCCTGAATAACAGCTTCCATTCGCTGTTTCATTGAAGAAATCAATTTTTTTACGAAATCCTGCGGTATGCTGTCCCATTCTTCCTTGATCGCGGTTTGGAGCTCTCTGAGACTCGTAGGCGCTGCGTTTCTAGCTCTTACTCGTTTCTTTAGTTCGTCCCATAAGTGCTCAATGGGATTGAGATCTGGGCTTCGAGCAGGCCACGCCATAACGAGTAGTTCAACCTCCTCCAAGTACTGGCGTACTATAGCAGCGGTGTGTGGTCTAGCGTTATCCTGCATAAAAACGAAGTTTTCGCCGATAAATCCAGAAAAGGGCACAACATGTTCTTCCAGGATCTCCTCAACGTAACGTTGGGAAGTCAATCCACCCGATCGACGGTCGGTATCGGGCCCTGTGATGAAGACAAGTTCGGTTTTCGCTTCCAGAGAAATGCCTCCCCAGAACATACACGAACCACCGCCGTATGCGACCCGTTCGGAGATGCAACATTGAGCAAAACGCTCACCAGATCTTCGGTAGACTCTACCTCGTCCGTCGTTACCATGAAGGCACATCCTGCACTCGTCGGAGAAGAGGACTGCCTGCCATTGATCCATAGTCCAATTAACGTGATTTCGAGCAAACTGAAGGCGTGCTTGTCTGTGCGCTGGGGTCAATTTTGGGCCAGTTGCTGGTCTGTGCGCTGTCAGACCTCCTTCGGCTAGTCTTCTTCTAACGGTCCACCGACTGACTTCCACTTCTCTAACTTCCTGGAGCTGCTGTCCGAGTTGAACTGCATTCAACCGGCGATTTCGTAGTGATGTATTCACAAGGAAACGGTCATCGCGCTGTGTTGTCGCACGTTTTCGGCCTGTTCCTGGTCGCCTGGTATAGCCACCAGTTTGCTGATATCGCTGGTATACACGTCGAACAGCATATCTGCTCAAATTTAATTGACGAGCCACTTGACTTTGGTTCTGTCCAGCTTCGATAAGTGCAACCACTTGAGACGCTGCTTCTGGTGTGGTATCCATTTTCTTGTTTAGAGAGATGACGTATTCGTTAAAGGACCTTTCTGCCTGGGAGTTGGTATGCAAATGATGTAATTTCAATCATCCCTTATCGTTTTATACCTGCTTAAAGTCCCACAAACCGAGCTACCTGAAACGAGCTAATTTAGGCCATTCTATTGTTTAGTTGCCACTGTTATGATTTCGAAGGTCAAGGCTAGACATTTTGTGTTTTTAGGAAGCTAACAGTGTGTACTTCAATTTAATTTAAGTTATATTTGCAACATCACATTAATTTAAAAAAAAATAAGGGTCGAAATTAAAATGTAGGAAAATTCCGCTATGTGCGATTTCTATGCTCTCGAGTGTATTTGTGTTAATTATTCTGTTCGTTATATTTTTGTTCTTTTTTTCTAATAATTCTTAATTGTTTTATTTTCTATTTGAATATAGCCGTGTGATATATCATAATCGGCGGCTTGCCACGTTCTATCTACTGAGTGCACTTATTCACTTGTCATAGAAACATCTTCGAAAAACTTAGATTTTCTGCTTATTATAGGATTTTTTCTAGGTGTTATTTCATATTTTCTCCAATACCTGGCTTGTTTCTGAACATCCCTTTGCCTGGTTCACATTTGCCCGACGTCCACGCAACAGAAAAATTACCAATATGATCGCCCGCCCAACCTCCCCTATTGTAGTTACTAAGGTAAAGATAGTCGATAACCATAGTGGGAACTAATACTAAACAGGTTTATCGCCTGCTTTTAAATAACAACTCTTTGTTGAGCCACTTGTTATTTGGACTTGACAACTAGGGTGTTTCTGGCCCAAGATTACCTTTCACGGAAGTATTTTACGTTACTGCTCTAAGAGATTGTAGAATACGGTTCCTAGTGTGAAACACAAATGTAGAATTACAACTTAGATTAATTTTAATTAATTTTTATTGAAAAATTTAAAAATTGTAAATTTTTCAATTTAACTTAGACGTTTCTCTCGAACGTCTCTCCAAATATATTTGGACTTCGTGCACCTGCTAAGGAGCCGAGACCCACAAACGCGGACTGCCAAAGACCGACATCACCAGGGCAGGATTCCACTCACCCTACCAAAATCAAAATTCACTGACTGTTGGTGGAAGCAAGAACCTCTGTCATCAAAGCAAAACTGCACCTTGGGAATTCAAGGATTATGAAAGGCTAATTCAAACTACGATCATAAGGGTAAGTGCGCTCTTGAGCGTAGCAACAAAAACTATCCGGTATTCGTCAAATCTGATTTAATAACAATAAATTTACAGCTTAAAACTAGTATCACAAGTCAGAGCCGGTCCGCCACCCGAACGATCATCGACGCCTCACACGAGCACCGGCACGCGCGGGCGATGCGCGCGCTATAACGAGAACTCCGCGCCCACTATCGCTACCGCCACAGCGAGCGGCGCCGGCGCCGGCGGCAGCGGCGCCGGCGCCGGCAGTTTCGCGCCCAGCTCACGTAGGCGTCGCGCGTCCAGGCGCAGCCCGTCCGCGCCGGGCGGCGCCGCCAGCCGCGGGTATAGTGCCGTCTCCTCCGTCTGTGCGTGCCGGTCCGATACGGAGCTGCGCTCTGCAAAGGAAACTCAACTCGGTAACGCAGCGAAGGCCGGGATCGCGCGGCGGCGCCGGCAGAGCGTCACTCACCCGCCTCGTAGAGGGTGGAGAGGTCGGTGGAGGGCGTGAGGTCGGCGGCGCGCGGCGGCGGCGCGTGCGCGGCGCCCACGAGCGCGGCGCAGACAGCGCCTCCCGCCGCCCCCGCCGCCCCCGCCGCCCCCGCCGCGCGCCACTTCCCCGGCATCAGGCTCGCGCGCACGTTGCGCTCCGGCCGACACACGATGATGTACAGCTGCAAAGCGGTTCCATTGCATTAGACGGAATCGTATAATCGGGATTCCCGAATGAACGAAGTGGCAATCTTTTATTTTGAGGTCACTCGGATGTCATGATGTACTTTTGAATTCTACTAGCTGACATCCGCGACTTTGTCCGCGTAGATTAACGCTAAAATGATGTTTCGTGGTAAAAGGACAGGAGTTGTTATGAAAAGCAATTACACGCATTTCAATAATATAATATTTATTTGTTTAATTTTAAGATTATAAGTTCGATTTTTCATACAATCGTATTCATACTTTTTCGCCTCCTTGGTCGCTTATCGTTACTGCTGTACTTGTGACTTGGATGAGGAAGGCATGGGGAAGAAACAAGTGGAAGAATTTAAGGGAGGCCTTCAAGACCTTCAAGGCGATTTCTAATATAAAGGAACATAGAGGGAATAAAGGAAATATAGAGGAACAAATATTCAATTTTTACATTAAAAGTTTTATTTTGTAAGCTTAGAATAACGGAGGAATGCGGCTCACCTTGGGTGAGAAGAGGCAGACGAGCGTGACGCTGGCGCTGAGCGAGATGGTGACGGCCATGCTGGTGACGCGCAGCGGCACGTGGCTCGCGGTGCCGAAGTACAGCGGCACGAACGCCAGCCAGATCACGCACGTCGTGTACATCGTGAAGCCTGCGGGCAGAAGTGCGGGGTGAACGACCTCACGGTGGGGCATCGCGGGAGGCGGCGCCGGCGGGGGAGGGGGGGAGGAGTGACCTACCGATATGCTTGCTCTCGTTGAAGGCCTCGGGGATCTTGCGCGTGAGCACGGCGTACACGGTGCACGTGAGGATGAGCACGATGGGGTAGAAGAAGGCGATCGTATAGGATGCGTCCACGTACGAGTCGCACACCAGCATGTTGTCGGCGCGCGATGGGTAGTGATGCACCGCGCGGGCCGGGGACACCACCTGCCACACCACCACCACCACCACCTGTGGAGGGGGACGGTCAGCGGAAGCAGCGAGCCGGTTCCCGCCGGGGGACGAAAGCGGGTACCTGGATCGACACGAGCGCCGCGCAGATCAGCAGCTGCGACTTCGGCGAGATGAGCTCCGGGCGGCGCGCCGAGCGCTCGCTCGCCGCGAAGATGCGCGCGATGCGGTTCGTCTTCGTCAGGAGCGACGCGTACACCACCGTGAAGCAGAACCCGGTGCCGAACCTGCGGGAGGGAGAAGCGGAGCGGTCAGCGCCGTCCCGCGGGCGCGCGACCGCGAGCGAGCGGCGCACTCACCGCTGCACCGCGCACAGTGCGTCCGTGGGCCGCAGCACGAGCGCGAACGTGACCAGGTAGCACAGCATGATGCCGCCGAGCAGCACCAGCGACAACTCGCGCCCGCTCGCGCGCACCACCGGCGTGTCGCCGCGCGCCAGCCACACGCCCGCCACCAGCCTGCGGGCAGAGCGCGCGTCAGAGTGTGCGTGCACTCACACACGCATGGCGGCGGCGCATACGCACGCGGTGAGAAGCACGCCGAGCGCAGAGAAGGCCATGGCGCCGACGGCGGCGCGGTGCGCGGGCCGCAGGTACAGCTCGGGCACGCGCGCGCAGCGCACGCGCCGCGCGTCCGGCAGCGTGCCCAGCGGACACTCGGCGCAGCGCGTCTCCTCGAGCGGCGACCGGATCTCGTACTGCGAGCAGTTGAAGCAGTGCCAGCAGCAGCTCTCGCCCTCCACGTACCGCTTCGCCTGCCCGAGCTCGCACTCCGCGCTGCACGCGGACTCCGGGGGCTGCGGGCTCTCGCGCTTGAACTGGATCTCTGAAACGAGCGAGATGCGGTGAGGGCGAGCGCGGGGTGAGGCGAGCGAGGGAGGGAGGGGAGGCGGGCGCACCGTGCATGTCGAGCTGCAGTTCGCCGTCGAGGTAGCGGCCGACGGGCAGCCAGCGGTAGACGCCGCGCGCCACCTGCTTGAAGTGCAGGATGTTGTAACGCGCGGGACCGTCTCCAGCCGCGTCGAACCGGAAGTCGTCTCCGCTGAGCCCCGTGAAACGCGCGCGCCGTAAATGTCGCAGCAGCGCCGCACCCGCCGCAGGCTGCATCGCGGCGCATAGCCCTGGCACTCCGCCGCACTCCGCCCGATGCATGTCCCTGCAACACCCCGCTCTGTCACCATCCGTCGACCTCATTCGATGCGCTTCCCGTCCGCACGCACCTGAGCGCTACTACGAAGGCGAGCACGGCGTCGGTGACGAACTGCAGCTGCTTCTCGAACTCGACGTCGTCGGCGGCGAGCCGCTCGCGGCCGCTGCAGGCGCGCGCGTACTGCCCGTTGTACGGCGTGCGCGGCCCGCCCGGGTAGCGGCACTTGAAGTGATCCTCCCAGAATTCTGCGGATCGGGAATCTCGTTAGCGGCTCGCCTTGACGTCTCGGTCGGTCAACTGATCATCCGAACGACGCGGAATAAGGAGGATTTACCGATAAACCAGGGGTTTCGACGGTTGTTCTCAACGGTGAGATTCAGAAAGTACTCGGCGAAGCCGCGCACCGGGTTGGCTTGCGGCTGCACGGAGATGGTACCCTCGACAGCCTCCTCGTTGCCGTCGGACACGAGCGCGCGCGCCGACCAGCCGTCCGAGCCCACCCACCCGAACCAGCGCGGCACGCCGAGCCGCACCGTCGCCGCCATCACCCCCGCCACCTCCTGGTCCGATGCGAACACGATGACACCTGAACACACCGATACGTTCACTTCTTCTTCTTGTCGTGTCACTGGTTTTTTCTTGGTCATCCTGTCTTTGATCAGTGACCAGGTTGAGGTATGGTGGCCCTGAAAAGGGCCTATGACCGTCGATGAAAGAATCAGTGTAGTGAAATGATTAAAGTGCGCCTCTTAGAGGCTCCTTTCGTGCACATGTCACATGTCTTCGATTTTTTTAGGTTCTAGGACATGCCGGTTTCCTCACGATGTTTTCCTTCACCGTTTGAGAGCACTAGCATAGCGCACATAAATTTTCCGAATGGAAAATCCATTGGTGCACGACAGGTTTCGAACTCACGACCTGTGGATCGGAAGGCGGGGCCACTACCACCCTTCCACCAGTGCTCTCACGTACGTTCACTTAAACGCGCGCTAGTTAGCTACCGACGGAGACTGCAGGGTTCCGCTCACCGCGAGCGCGGGGCCGAGCCAGCAAGCGCGTGACGATGCCGTCGTAGGCCCGCTCGTCAGCTTCGCCCGAGTCCTTCACGAGCCGCTCTTTCACTGCGATGCAGATGCCATTGCGAGCCAGTAGCGTTTCCAGTTCCTCGAACGCCTGGGATCGAGAAAGTGATACTGATGAAGATGATCCGACTGCGTAAGGATAGCGAAGAAGCAAGCTGGTTTCGAGCGGGCTCGGTCACCTTGATGCCGTAATTGGACTCCTCGTAGATGATGGAGACGTATCGCCAGCCGAGCCGCTTCACGATCTCGACCATGGCGCGCACCTGGTGCAGGTCGGAGGGGATGGTGCGCGTGAAGTACTCGAAGCGCGCCTTGTTCGACAGCTCCGGCGACGTCGAGAAGAACGACACCTTAGCATGGTTCAACTTAATAAGTTTATCACAAAAACAGGGTTATCAGCATTCGGCACTGGTCACGTTTATAAAAATTTTATTCACCAAGTGAATGTTAAATATTTGAAATGTTTATGAGAAATCGGAACCAATTATAGGAAAAATATAAATCTGTACCTAATGAAGTATTGCTAAGATGTAACAAACTTAAAGCTCCTTTAATTTTAAGGAAACCTTAACCTACATTTGTAGCATTTATCTATTGAAAGATAATAATTGTTCCCTAAGTTAATTTGAGATGAAATTAAAGTTCGTTTTGGGGGAGGTTAAAAAAATCCGCTGAATGTATATCAATATTATTTTAAAGTCGGATAATAAAGGAACATAATGAATTGATTATAAGCTACATCACCTGCGGGATGCGGAAGAGTCGCAGCAGGTTGGCGACCTGCACCGAGGTGACGGAGGAGGCGGCGCCCACCACGCCAGAGATGACGGTGCGCGGGACGAGCGCCGCCGCCCCTGCTGCCCCCGCAGGCGCCACGCAGCGCGCCTCCGCGCCCTCGATGTTGCCGATGGAGCCTGCCGGACGAACACGCCACGAGTCAGCATGTAACATGCCTCTCGTCAACGCGTGCGTGATGCCTCGGGTATTGCAAGCGTTCATAGGCTACGGTAACTACTTACCAACAGGTGGGCCGTAAGCGAGTTTGACACCATAGTTGAATAACTAATGTCACAAAACCTCTTATTAATATTATAATTTTAATAGTAACAAGAGGTTTTGTGACATCAATAAAGGAATAAGTCTAAAATTGAGGAATTTCGATATTTTTTTACCCTTAGATTGGACTGCAAATTTTATAGGAACATCTGGCTGAAACTCGAAATGACCTCCAACGATTACGAAATAATTTACGTATTGTTGGTTTTTGCGGTATAAAAATGTATTTATCTTGCAGAGTAATTTCAATTTCAATTGTACATATAAATCTATTTAGTATATAATCAAGTGTAATTCTTTTTTAAGGTGTGTGTACAATAAAGAATTTTCATTCATTCATTCATTCAAATCCTTGTGGAATTATTAGGAGACAAAGTTATATTTGCGGTCAATATCATACAATGAACTGAGTGAGCGACTGAAATAAATATAAGTTTTTCACTTTTTGAATTTTTTGAATTTTTCTTTTCTGATCTCGTTTAATGGTATGGTATGGAAGCCGCAGGGTGCAAGTTCTCTCACTTGACCGACTTTATTTTTTATAAAAACCTCCTATATCTTAGCAACCGCTTCACCGATTTAACTCATATCTTGATAGTACTTACAATCTGTTGCCCTAATAAACTCAATGCAGATCGATAGGACAGTTCAAAAGTAATGCAGAAGGTTCTCGAATGGTGACCATGTATCGGTCCTCCAATCGATGGACCGACAACATTGGGAAAATTGCGGGAAGTCTGTGGATCGAGAAGACCGTTCATCGTGGAAATTTTTGGGGAGGCCTATGTCCAGCAGGGGACTTCCACAGGCTGATGATGATAATGTACCTAGTAAATAGCCTGGAACTTATAGGCTCCTTTTTCTTCCTGGCGAGCGATGCTCCGCTTTAGTAAAACATAAAATGAATAACGAAATAATATTATAAAACATCATAACACAGGTAGGCTAGGCCAAGAAATAATATTTAAATAATCCAAAAAGTCTTAATAAAGAGGAAACAGCGTAATGCGCGCCTGCGAACCGAGGACTGGAGCGGGAGAGAGGGAGAGAGGTCAGGTGTCACTGACCCTTGATGAAGTCGAGCGCCATCTCGAGTCCGTACGTGTCGTTGTCGCAGTCGTCGAGCACGTACGCGCCCACGCGCACGCCGGGCGGGCCGAGCCGCGCGCGCGCCGCGTGGTCCAGCGCGAACAGCATCGCCTCCAGCGCCTGCACCCCGCCCTGCGCCATCACCGCGCCGCACGTGGCGCCCTCCGACCGCCCGTGCACCTGCACACAACACCACGCCGCGCGATCACACTCCCATCACCACCACATCACACCACTCAGCCTGCACCGCCATTACTACACGCACCATCATCAGGCCGCCGAGGATGATGTCGCCGTCGACGGTGGCGGCCTGCTTCACGGGCCACGCGAGCGACGACTCGTTCCCCGTCTTCCTCGGCACCACCGGCCGAGGCTCGCGCCCGCTCGCCGGCGGCGTCGGCACCGGCGTCGAGCCGGCGGCGGGAGGAGCCTCGATCGTCTCTCTCGATCGATTCTCGGTGGTCCGGTCGGGCGCCGACGTTGGAGCGGCCTCTTCGAAGATAGTCGTGGCTGCCGATGAGGCGTCTCTCTCGGAGCCCAAGACGACGGGGAGCGTGGCGGCAGCCGTGAGGGTAACCGTCTCGGTGCCGACGGCGCCGGTCAGACCTGCGGGCGCAACCGAGATGCCGGAGTCGCGCGCGGCGCGTAGCGGCGCTGCACTCGGTGCCGTCGCAAGGGATCCGCTCTTGGTTTTCTTTTTCCACATGTTGGATATGTCAAAGGGTGCGATGAGCTCGCGTGACAGCATTGTGTCGCGAGACAGCACTCGCTCGGGCGCCGCGCGGACGCCGCCCCCGGCCGCGGCGGAGGCCAGCGCCAGCAGCGCGAGCAGCGGAGCGCGCATGCTACCCGCGCGCCGAGCCCCCTACCATCGCAGCCGCACCATCCGCGAGCACACACCAACCGTTACGAGGGCGCCGCGGTCGACGATCAGAGACTCGAACACTTTCATACTTAGTCTCAAGTGATCGTCTGTCCCAGCGCGATATAGGGTTTCGGTCACGTAACTAAATTTTAATGGTAGGTACGGTCACATTTCCTAAGAGCCACATAGATAGGAGCGAGTGTAAAAGTTAGAAGTCATCGGCTTCGTAAAAAAGTTAGTTTGGAGCGATCTCGATCTCGGGGCTCGTCCGGGCGCGCGGCGGCGGCGCGCGGCACTGCCGCATGCCGCGACTCTCGCCGCCGCCGACACGCGCGGCGCGGCGCGGGCCGCATGCGCGGGCATAGCTTGTTCACCATTTCACGTGCCTACACCTCGTAAAATTTTATCCCACAAAAACGTTTCATGACAATTTATTTATTTATTTACTTAATTAATACGGTTAAACCATTTACATTAATTTAAGACCATATTACATTTACAAAAAATAATAAGAAATTATAATTTATCAGCAAATAATAGAATAAATAATTGAATAACACGGTCAATAACAATTACAATGAAGTCAGCTGTCAAATACAATAATTTAAATAGTCGAAAAATATGGTCAAATATAATGAAAACGAACGAAGTCAGATGTCAAAACAACTAAAGAAAAAAAATTGGAATTTGAAGCACAGTCATACATCACGCTCCCAAGAACTCAGACATTCTGACAAAATTTTCGTCCATTCATCCGCAAACAAATCACACTCTGGACTCATCATCATCATCATCATCAGCCTGTAGAAGTCCACTGCTGGACATAGGCCTCCCCTAAAGAGTTCCACGACGAACGGTCTTGAGCCTTCTCCATCCACCGACTTCCCGCAACCTTCACAATGTCGTCGGTCCATCGGGTGGGGGGCCTTCCAACATTGCGTCGCCCGGTTCGTGGCGCCATTCGAGAACCTTTACTCCCCAACGGTTATCGGTTCTGCGAGCTATATGGCCTGCCCACTGCCACTTGAACTTGCTAATTCTGAGAGCTATGTCGGTGACCTTGGTTTTTCTACGAATTTCCTCATTTCAGACTATACTCACTATAATCCACAAAAATCTTGCAAAGACTCACAAACTCAAAAAAAAACGTCTCTCTTAAAACGTTATAAGATCTCATGCAGAGCAAATTCCTTTTCTCTTTACTTTATGTTTATTTCAGTCTTTTGAGGCATGGCTTGTCTTTGCGAGCTTCTCACAGCCACTCAGAATCATTTCATCTAAATTACTCTATATTGGAGTAGCCCGCCTGGGAGGTACCTCCACAGCTCCGCCTTAGAAAAGATCGGTGCCAAATAACATTAATTGTTTCTGCGTTCTGTTCCCGAGGTGAGGAAGGTTGCCAGAGCTCTTTAAGAGGAAGGGAGTTCGGGAATACCTTTCGACAGGTGAAACGTCAAAAACTCTACCTTCTATTTCCACTTTCTGCGATGCTTATAAACTCCGGGGAAAATATGTTTGGCGCATATTGTAGGTAATAGGGTTGGTTTACGATGGCATTTGAATGCACACAATAGATAGGTTTCGTTGAGTGGAACAGTGACTGCAGTAGGCAGTAGAATGGCAGTCGGCTGTCAGCAGCACGCAGTCCGGACCGACGTCTCTCGTCATCTCGTGAAGGCAGCTGGGATAGATCGTGTCACACCAACAACTGTGTCACATGTTCCGTGAAGTCGCATGCTTGTCGTCGAAGCCGGAGCCAGCGCGCAGCCGCGCTCGTTACGTCCTCTTGTTTACCAGATAAAGCTTTCCACAAGACTTTGTTTGATAATAATAATTGACAATTCGCATAGAAGTTCTTTTTTGTGTACTACTGAGCTGGCAATCAAGGATACGGCTCGTTGGTAAGCGGTTACCGTAGTATCTGAGCGTTTGCAATACCAGAGGCATCACGCACGCGTTGTCGACTAAAGAGCTCTGGCAACCTTACTCACCGCAGGAACACAACACTAATTGAAAAAAATAATGTTATTTGGCTGCGATCTTCTGTAAGGCGGAGGTACCTCCCAGGCGGGCTGCTCCAATTTAGAAGGTGAAAATCTCGCTGTGCCCTACTCCTTCAAAAAAGATTAATAAATACCGCAAAACAAACATGAAGCCCTGGCATCGATTGAATAGGTACCTGCGTAGGTACTTTCTAGGTGGAAGCTCCATTCTTATTGGATGGCTTAGCGGACTGTGCGTGATTAATGGTCGTTAATTAGAAGCGCTAACTGACGGCTACTGCGCAGCATCCCGACGCGCCCGACGACGACGCTGCAGCCACCACGCCGGCCTTTAATATGGACATAACAAATGGTAGGCAATTAAGGTAACGAATCCCTTGGTTCGACTGCCGGGCCCTCTCAAAGCTCGAATATGAGAAATAACGCCACGTTCGGTCTCCCCCCCCCTTACACCCTCTTGTCTCACACACACTCATTATTAATAGATTCAGAGTTGATGAATGTTCGGAATAGTGTTATTGAACACCACTCTAGTAGAATATGCGCAGCAGATAACCTATCTGTTAGCAACATCATGCTCCGTGCCATCAAGTTTGCGACTACCTGTGTTTAGACAGTGACTACACGCTTTCAATTGAAGAGCAATAAGTTCTGTCATTTTTTAGCTGAACTACCGCATTGTCTGTTGAAGGAGATAAAATGAAGCTGTACTTAATTCGAAACCCTCACCATACTCCGCTCTTAGCCTATTTAATTTTGCTTAATGTTCAGGGTAGAATTAATACACTAGCTATTGTTTGAAATAGATGTGCTTGAAGTGATGTTGCCAACGACCCTATTTGCCAAAGCCGCGATGCTAGCGGCGATCGCGGCGGCCTCGGAGGTGTAACTTTAACTTTAATCTCGTTTCCTCGAGTTGACAAGTCACACAAGGAGCGCGCGATCGCTCAGCCTCAATTGTGTTTTAATTTTTTGCAAAACTCTCCAAGACGTTACCGCAATCAAATATATTGCGAAGTAGGTAATTGTTTATTCAAAAGTTAAGTATGTCGGTAATTATTCTACTAATTTGGAATTTACTGTGTAGATAATTTCGGTGATTGGTTTGTTGGCGCTTTCAACGTATTTATTAAGTTTCAAAAATGCTGTCTTTACTCCATAATAAGTAAGTACTACGATAAAAGCTATGATCCTCTGCAACCTATTATTTATGTTCGTCGCAATTGCGAGAACGAGATGCCGATATGCAGGAACAGTTCATTGCGTCGTTCGTGAAGAATTGTTCTGTAGGTCGTGCCTCCTGATAATGACTTGATTAATGATTTTACAATTTTTGCAACAAACTTTACTGCCTTTTACTACTAAACAAACAAGGATCATTTACTGTTATTCTTTGCACCCTTGTACAGTCAGCAGGGTAGACAGATAGTAAAGCTGTAAGGGTACGTCCGACCACGTGGAGCCCATAACACTTGTTTCTCTGTCGGCTCTGGCCGCCTCGAAGTCTGCGCAATCGATGTCGTCTCCAATTGTTTGTATTTAGTATAAATAAGACGCGCTCAAACGAGTGTTTACCTACATCGGAGTGTTACATCGAGTGAAGGTACGTCTCTCAATCGAATGGCTTGTCTATTGAGGTGGAAACGAACGTAGCCAGTAAGGGTGGCAATGATGAACCAGGTGAAAGTTCCGAGGAGAGGCAAATATGATGTGTATAAGAGCTTGGGTACATGACGAAACTAATAACATTTGCGCATCAATAAAACTAGCCATTCATTTTCCTGTGACGTCATAATATCCTAGAACCATTTTCATTCATTTTCATATCATTTATTGTAATCGGTTCAGTACTTTTGGTTGTACGAGGTAACGTATTTCATAAATATACATATAATAAATAAAATAAAAATAAAATAAGCCTTTCTTTCTGTTTGTTTTACACTAGGTACTACTAAAATTATTGTCTACTACTAACTAGTTACGTATTTAATTTGGAATTATTTGTTTAGTTTTTATTAATTAGTTATCGACAACCGGGTTTCTTCTGTTAACAGCTTGTTCTTCGACAAAAGCCTCCTCTAAAGATTTCCATTTTGTCCTGTCCTTTGCAGTCCGACTCCATTCCGGACTTTTTAATATCGTCCTCCCAACGCTTAGTCTGTCCACGTTTGCTTCTTTTACTGTCCCTTGGGTGGCATTCTGTTATCTGTTTGGTCCACCTCTCTTTTTTTTCTCACACATAGGTGAAGATAATAGAGATGGGCGACGCCATGTTCTAATAAATGTTAGCCTTTTCAGACCAATAAATACACCAAGTATAATCACTTCTTATATTTCTCACTTTTTCACACAGTAATACAATTTAGTTCACTTCACTACTTGACGACTAAACGAAGACTGACTAAAATAATCCCAGCATGCAACTCGTTACCTTCTAGGGTAAAGCAGTATCAACTAGTGGTGCCACCTGTTGTCGGATGTTACCAACTTGCACTGCTTTACCCACAAAGCACAATTCACTTTTAATTTAATTACAATTACACTCTAAAAATCTAAAGCTAGTTTCTTAAATCACCATTTTATTAAAGAAAGATTATACAATATTGTATTCATCGAAATTATCATGCATTTAATTATTCCAATAACACGACTATTATCTTATCCTTACTTCCGACGCAATTAACAGACTTTATAGTTTTACATTCGGCCATCCGACTCCAACAACACGTCCCCGTGTTGACATTAGAGGAAAAAAAACGTAATGACCTAGCTACTCTTTCATATCCCTGACAATTACAATAATGGTAGATATCTGCTCAACCAATTTCAATTTACCTATGCAGAATCCTTTACTATATCTAATTATTAATTAAATATGTGACATAGGCACTAAGTAACTGCAAATTAAATACCTTAAAAAACTCTACTTAATAACTACATAACATGTAAAGGTTTGAGTCGTTTCCACCTACATCTGTCAATCATGGCAACAGGCCGCTTCTGCACTGTGCCACGTCTCATTTGACCGAGGCTCCACGATCTCAACACACAATAATAATCTACGTCTTATTGCATGCTCTGCAAGTTAGGACAACTTCTGTCTGATAGGGGATGATCAAGACCATGGTTACAGGCTGCTTCTGCACTGACTCCCATAGAGACATCCCAGACGAGAAAACGTACAATTATTTTCTTTACACTCAAAATATATAGTGTTCTCTATATATTTGTTCTGTATAGAATCAGACTCTACGCTACTAACAATCAATGGTTTCTTCATCGCTATTTGCACTGCTCGGATTCGAATCTACTTCAGACCTATGAAAGCTTAGCCACTGTTTCATTTTATCTACTGCAGTCACGGAACGATATTTGTGACCACCTTTACGAGTGATTGGTGTATCCTCGACCTGATACCTGTCGTTATCGAATACAGAAGTTACGCGATACGGACCTTGGTATTTGGGTACTAATTTGCGACTTTGACCTGACGACGGAACCTCTCTTTCAATACTCACTAAATCACCTACCTGAAACTTTTTAGCTTTGACTGTATTTTTATCATATTGTAGCTTTTGTTTTTCCTGATAACTGGCAATGTACTCATTAATCTTTTCGCGAATTTGATGAAGTGATTCGCTGCTAACACTATGATCTTGATCGAGTGATGTTTTTATTCTACTCTCGCCTGCTCCTATTAGAGAAGTGCCAAAAAGGGCTTCTGATGGGGTACGCCCGATACCTTTGTTGTGCGTGTTATTCAAACCCCACTGTACGTCAGCTATAAATAAGTCCCATTTTCTTTCATCTTGCCCTACGCATTTGGCTGTGAGTGAATCAAGTAATGTGCGATTATAACGCTCGACCTGTCCATTTGCGCGGGGTGTAGCTACAGCATTTAGAACATGCTTAACACCTAGCCCATCTAGGAAATCTTTGAACTTAGTACTTGTGAACGACGATCCCCTGTCCGAAACAATCCTCTTGGGCACCCCAAATATACTGTAATATTCTCTTAGCTTGTCGATAACAACTGATGTTTTCGTGCTTCTAACTGGCTTTAATATTATGAATTTAGTGTACGCATCAATTATTACCAACAAGTGAGTATTACCTTTGGAGCTTTTAACGAACGGACCTACATGATCAATATGCAACGTGGCAAATGGCAAATCTACTTTTGGGATAGGATGTAGTGGGACCTTTCTCTTTGACGTGGACTTGGTATAGGCACACTCGAGGCAAGATTCTACATACTTCTTGACGAAACGTCGCATTTTACTGAACCAATAAGTTTCCTTTACCTTAGCGAGTGTCTTATCAAAAGCAAAGTGACCTATATCGTCGTGGCATTGCTTAAGAATCTGCCAACGTACGCCCTTCGGTACCACCCACTTCTCTCCTTCGTCAGTTAAGCGGTATAATTTATCATTCCTAACGAGATAGTTTTTGTTAGTGTCTATCACATTGGCGGACTCTGGGTCTTGTAAAATGGATATTTTGCGCTGTATTTCAGAGTCTGCCTGTTGAACAGTACTTAACCAATCCTTATCATTAACCATCATCACATCAGCAACTTTATTGAAGCCTGAATTTAATTCATCAGTATGTGGCGGGTTACGACTCAAAGCGTCAACATAAGTCATAGATTTTCCAGGCCGATATTCGATCGAGAAGTTAAACTCCTGCATTGCAATCCACCACCTAGCAACCCTCGGAATGAGATCCTTTTTCAAGAACGTTGCTCTGAGCGAGTTACAGTCAGTAAAAACTTTGAATTCGATGCCTACCAAATATACACGGAATCGCTATAGCGAGGCGATGAGAGCCAAAGTTTCAAGCTCATAGGCTGTCATGTGCTGTTCATCGACTGTCGTCTGTCTACTATAATATGCGACTGGCCTCAAGACATCATCCTTATTCCTTTGCATCAATATGCCTGCGATTCCTATTTTGCACGCATCAGTGTGTAATTCGGTCCTAGCATTTTGATCGTACAGAGCAAGAGTAGGCTTGCGTAACAGCTCGTCCTTTAACATTTTAAAGGACTTCACCTGCTCTGTGCTCCATAACCATTTTGCATCTTTTTTTAGAAGACTCGTCAATGGTTTCGCAATCACGGAAAAGTCTTTAACGAATCTTCGAAAGAAACTACACAAGCCAATGAACTGCCGAACACTATGCTGGTTGGTGGGCTCTGGAAAATCGCGTACTGCTTCTATTTTTCGGGATCCGAGTCTAATACCTTCCTTACTGAGTGCGAACCCCAAATAATCGACGGTTTTGCTAAAGAAATAGCATTTACTGAGCTTTAGTGTCAATCCTGCGTTCTGCAATAGCACCAGAACTTTCTGTAACTTATGCAGTCCTTCTTCAATTGTTTTAGATGGTATAATGATATCATCCATATATGCAGAAGCGATACCTTTCGCGTTCGCTAAAACTAAATTGATCATTCGCATAAAATTAGACGGGGCATTAGCCAAACCGAACGGCATCCTATTAAACTCAAACTGGCCGTCCGGCGTGACAAACGACGTTTTATAACGATCATTGTCTTTGATGGCAATCTGGTAGTATCCAGATGCTAAGTCGAGTGTAGTATAATACTCGTAGCCTGCAAGATCGTCTAACTGATCATCTATCCTTGGCAATGGATAGTTTTCCCTAAAAGTTTTCCTATTCAGAGCCCTATAGTCTACGCACAACCTAACGTCACCAGTTTTCTTCTTTACGAGGACTATGGGGCTTGTATATGGTGATGTCGACGGTCTAACTATGTCACAATCAATCAGTTCCTGAACCATCTCTCGGACCTTGCTCCGTTCACTGACTGGTAACCTATATGGCCTATACACAACCGGTTCATCGTCCTTTAAATTGATTGACATTTCCGCCACATTGGTTTTACCCAACTCTTGCAAGCTGAAAGCAAAACAATTCCGGTATTCATTGAGCAAGCTAGCTACAGATTCAGTAGTCTTGTCGTCTAGACCTCCGTCAGATTGTATGTCGTCCGTTGTTATAGCTCCTTGCGATTCTAAAACTTCGACCCGCAGGACGTCACAATCACTGGCTCTATCGGAAGCAGAATTAGTTCGACAACACCTTGCTATTTTAGTACCCTTACTGATAAGAAACGGATGAGATGACAAACCTTTAATCAACGCAACCCCTGAGCCATCAACAACAGAAAATAACCCTTGAACCAGGTAATGTTCTTGACCTAACTTGAACCTATTGCTTCCCTCAATGTAAACGTCCCCAGTGTAACTTGGTTCAGTTCTAAACTCTACTAATGTGAGTCCATCAACTCTTGTATCTTCTGAGCAAACTAACTGCAGCTTTGATATACCTGGAGTCATAGTCGACCGAATGTGAAGAGAGACACTATCCTTTTCAACCACAATGTGTGACTGTTCGGTGAAAGACCTACCGACCAACAATGGCTCCTGTAAGAAATGATCAGGTACAACGAGAAGATCTACGCGAGCTCTAGCATCATCAATTTGAATCTCAGCTGAACATTTTCCCAGTGGCTGAACGGAAGCGTTGCCGAACCCTCTCAAAGTTGGCAACGAAACTTCAGTTTCCCAACTGGCGCCAACATTTGAGACTTCAGAGACCTTGATAAGAGTTGCGGAACTACCAAAATCAATGAAGCATACTTTCGGAATACCATTAACGAGCGCCTGCTTATGGTACTTGGAAACACTGGAGTCGGTACCTGCCACTATCATGACAGATTTGGAAGAGTGATTATTGCCACTACCAACGTTGTTCCTGGTTTCATTGCACTTGTCTGCCAAATGTCCGAACCGAGAGCATTTGTCACATTTGATAATGGGTTTTGTGCACTGTGATTTGTAATGACCGTATTGTGAACAATTAAAGCATTGAATTGAACGCTCCTTCAAATCTTTATTTACCCCGTTCCTATCCACCTTCGTATCATTAGTGCGGATACGTTTTCTATCAATATTACTGTTATTTAAGTTGCTTACGTTTCGGGCACTTTTTAAATAAGGTAACAATTGATCTGGAGTATTGAAGCGAGCTGCCTCTGCACCCAACCGCACGCTACGATCTTCAATACCAAATATAATACAGTCAACTGCTTTCTTGCCTTCGATACCACAGCGATTCAGAAGCACCACTTTGTCGTAGAAGTATTCCTCTAAGGAGTCGTTAAACTTTGCACGCTTGCCTAACATTGTTGTGAGTAATTGTCCAAAATTATCATCGCAAGGAAACGCTAGCTTTAATTTCTCTTGCCACTCTGGCCAAGAATACATAACGGTGGTTAGACCTTCGTACCATTTTTGTGCATGGCCCTTCAATTTCGGTAGAGCGAAATGTATAGTCTGTCTTTCGTTCCAGTTATAAATTACCGCGCATTCATTAACTTTATGAAGCCATATATTTATTGTTTGTTCTTTATGGGCAGGATCAAATTCAGGGATTGTGTCCCGGTAAGACAATTTATCGTTAACTGTGCTACTACCAATTGATTGTAGGGCCTGCACTAGTTGTGTTAAAGTTACATTATTTGTCAACGGAAGATCGGTACCTAATATCACAGTTCTGCCGGGAAGGTTCGTGGCTAGACCCGAGCCGCTGCTGCCTGGATCACGTGGTTCTTCACTGTTCGGGGGCTCTGCGAAGTCACCGCGATTGTTGGGCTGATTGCGTGCGCGCAATCCTGACCTACTGTGATCACGGTGGTTGGCGTCTGCAGGGCTGCGCATACACTGGCTGGTTGGGCTGCGTACTCGCCGACTGGCTGGGCTGCGCGCCCGCCGGCTGGCTGGGCTGCGCGCTCGCTGGCTGACGGGGCTGCGCACTCGCCAACTGGCTGGGCTGCGCGCCCGCCGGCTGGCTGGGCTGCGCGCTCGCTGGCTGACGGGGCTGCGCACTCGCCAACTGGCTGGGCTGCGCGCCCGCCGGCTGGCTGGGCTGCGCGCTCGCTGGCTGACGGGGCTGCGCACTCGCCGACTGGCTGGGCTGCGCGCCCGCCGGCTGGCTGGGCTGCGCGCCCGCTGGCCGGATGGGCTGCGCGCTCGCCGGCTGGTTGAGCTGTGCGCCTGCCAGCTGGCTGGACTACGCGACCGCCGGCTGGATGGGCTGCGCGCTCGCCGACTGGCTCGGCTGCTCGCTCGCTGGCTGGTTGGGCTGCGCACCCGCTGGCTGGCTGGGCTGCGTGCCCGCTGGCTGGCTGGGCTGCATGCCCGCTGGCTGGCTGGGCTGCGCGCCCGCTGGCTGGCTGGGCTGCGCGCCCGCTGGCTGGCTGGGCTGCGCGCCCGCTGGCTGGCTGGGCTGCGTGCCCGCTGGCCGGCTGGGTTGAGCGCTCGCCGGCTGGCTAGGTGCAGCGTAGCCCTATCCAAGATAGGGCTGCGGGAGCGAGTGGTAGTGTGACTTGAGACGCTACGTGGCCGTCTTTCACGGTCCCGTGAACGCCTTGTTGTAGACCCATTTTCGGAGTCCATTTCTGCAATACACAAAAGAATCGCCACAGAAACTTGGAAATATAGGAAATCAATCTACTTTCCTAGTTTTAGGATAGTGAAAATGTCTATAAAACAATTTCCGCATAAAATACAAAAAATGACAAGAGAGAGAAAAAAAAAAAACTATGTACACTTTAAATAATCGTGGGCGAAGTAAAATAAGTAAACAACGGTTACTTACCAATCCAACTTCTGATTTGTTAGCCTTTTCAGACCAATAAATACACCAAGTATAATCACTTCTTATATTTCTCACTTTTTCACACAGTAATACAATTTAGTTCACTTCACTACTTGACGACTAAACGAAGACTGACTAAAATAATCCCAGCATGCAACTCGTTACCTTCTAGGGTAAAGCAGTATCAACTAGTGGTGCCACCTGTTGTCGGATGTTACCAACTTGCACTGCTTTACCCACAAAGCACAATTCACTTTTAATTTAATTACAATTACACTCTAAAAATCTAAAGCTAGTTTCTTAAATCACCATTTTATTAAAGAAAGATTATACAATATTGTATTCATCGAAATTATCATGCATTTAATTATTCCAATAACACGACTATTATCTTATCCTTACTTCCGACGCAATTAACAGACTTTATAGTTTTACATAAATTATCATAAAAAAAATTATGCCTTTAGGTACATAAATAAAATGGGTCAACACTTTAGACGGTAAGCAAGTAGGTAGGCATTTTGCTGATCTCGGTATAGTTAGTTATCGAACAATGGCGACCCACATACCTACTCGTACTTATCCGAACTTATAACTTGTAAGATAGTTGTTGTTTATTTACGACTCCCCGAAGTTCTACTTAGTTCCGTCTCGCCTCGTGCGTTTCTGAAGTATTACTTGTTTCATAATAGATTTGTCATAGCAATAGAGTCCTGTGTGACTTGGCTTAGAACTCAATAAACTGATTTAGTTGAGAGAGCCATCCCCGTTAACCCAAACAAAGCAACTCTGTACGTCATTTTAATTGGCAATTCAGTCGGCTGACGTATCCATACCTCTTCATATGAGTAGTACTCAAATCATTATTTGATCCTCGGTACTCTTGTGAATACTGCGAGGCGGAATATTTTATTGTTAGTTCACATTCGAAACAATACCGAGTACTGTTTTCCGATGTAGTAGGTACTTATCGCAACAATGATTCGATCGTGTCGGCCGGCGAAATGTCCCTTCAACAGATAGATACGATGTGGCTTCCAACGATTATCTTACCTACTACGATGCATGAGCACTTGGTGCTACGCCGTAGCGCACTCGTAGACTTATTTGTTAATTATTACAGAATAATATAGTAGTTGCCAACCCAAATGCTACAGTCGACAGTAAGTATACATAGTAATTACGAGTAAAAAATAAAAATAAAACTACTTTTAATTTTTTTTGTCAAACAAACATTAAATTCATTTTATGTCAACACGCAAGGAGAATAAATCTATTGTGAAAGACCTATCAAAATTAGAGATTTCAGTGCTTCTTGCTCTCTAGCCATAGGCTAGTATAGTATTATGTTATCTGTGCCATAGGTACGTAAACACTCCAAGATAAACAAGCACCCACTTGATAATTTTACCTATATTATGAATGTTGGAGATGCCTAGTAAAAGTAATAGGCAGATAAGAATGTTGGTGAGCGCGTAGAGGGATCGTAGCAGTGCTACGGCGCGTAGTCAACCCGCCCGCGCCCGCAGCGCAGGTACTACTCTGCTGCGGTTCGTCCAAAGAAAGCATACCTACATGCACACATTTTGCAACTTGGTTTTATTTCAATTTTCAGAATATTATTTGAAAATACAGTATAATCTAATTTAAATCGTTGCCTGCCAGGCAACTTTGATTCGGCGTTGCCAACGTAAATATAAATATCTACGCGTGATATCTCACATACTCCCCTCTTGTGATATTTCATGATTTTATCCGAACCCCCTCCTCCCCCTCCCTCCCCTTCGAGCCTCACGTGATTAATGGCCAACCCCCCCCCTTTTTGACAAAATGAAGTCGAGGCTTCTGAAGAAGCTGATGCAAAATTGATTCATAATATTAAAACGTGGTATATTAAAAGGTATTTTTTATTTATATAATTATGAGATTAATTATAACAGTTCCCAAAAGTGAGCAAAAAATTCCCCCAAGTTTTTATCGGATTTCATGATTTTCCCGCCATCACCATTCTAAACATGTCCCGGAAAAAGCTTCCTGAGTGCCATTACCCGCCTCATTCGCATTTATAAGCGGAACATATAAATGCACACGGCGCCGCCGGCAACACTTTGTGGCAGCAAGCTGTAGTGGAAAACGGCCTCTCAACAATAAATAGCCTCAATTAACCGATTATTTTAGGTTTGTTGCAACCACCCAACAAAAAATAATCTGTATCTATAAAAGGACAAGGCCTCAACGTGCGATCATCGCACAGCCCAACCCGCTGAAGCTATAAAGCTGCAATTTGGACAATAGATGCCTCATATGACAAGCACATCTACACAACAAATAAGGAAGGAGTTTCATAATATCAACTTAGGGTGAAAAGGGGTTAAAACGTTTGTATGTAAAATCGTATTCCTTGAACCTACAGATTTGAAACAGAATTAAAAATAATAAATGATAGAAATAAAGAAAAACTGTATTTTTAGATTTGACAAAGTTTGTATGGGAGAATCTTAACGCATCGAGAGGTTTATATGAAACTTGGTACAAATACTCAAAAAGTCAAATAATGAACTTCGAACTTTAGGGTTTTATAAACTGCCCCTTTTTATCAAAATACCACGCGGCGTACGCTAGTAATAAATAAAATAATAAAAAAATATAAATAAAATTATAGATTAAAACTTGGCATTTAGTCACATTTATAGTCATAACTAACAAAAACAATCCTACAAAAATGTTTGCAATATCTAAAAACACACTGCAAAAAATACTTACCATTTCATACGATTTTGCATAGTCTCGTTTATAGCTGCGGAATGAATAAGTTGTGTCGACGCGCGACGCCCTCGTCCGCAGCCAGACTCCGACGGCTATTTGAAAAAATTAAAATCTATGTCAAAAGTAAAACATATTTTCACGCTCAGTAACGAAGCCTGCCTAGCGGAGTTTTGTGACAACTCTTTGGTAACTAGATCTAGGTACCTTTCATTTTATATTTTGCGAGGAAGATACGTTTGTTGTTTGGCAATAGTTTATCCTGACCATGATCATATATTATTTGAACGATTGCGTTTTTTTTTCATTCTGAAGTATCTACCTATACAGTTGGGTACCTACTGGAAGCTGCGACACAGTTTAACTTTAGCAGCTTTCAGTGTTCATCACAGTTTTTGTATTAAATCAAGTACCTACCTATAATGTTCACTGAACAAAATATAAATGAAACATTACTAAACCCTAACAGCGATAAAGTACTTTAGAATTATGATTATCGTGGCGGCGCGGGTGTGTCAAAATAATAAATAAACGGTTTTAATAGCGATTCCAAAAGATACATAATTTTAACAAATCTTCTTTAAATACGGAATAGGTACTGGTCACAGGAGATATCGTTCTTGCCTTAACCTATTTTTAATAGATTTGACACAAAACATTTAAAACGAAATAGGTATGTCAGTGGATGGCGAAGGCTCAAGACGCACTGTGTTCAGCAGCGGCTGCATCGGGCTGCTGGTGATGGCTGACGAGCTTCCAGGCGCCAATTCCTAACATTAAATGTGTAGTTTCAATTTTTTTTTTTTTGTACAACAGTGCTAGCAAACAAGCTTACGGCCCACCTGATGGTAAGCGGTTACCGTAGCCTATGAGCGCTTGCAATACCAGAGGCATCACGCACGCGATGCCGACCCCGAACCCCCTTCCCCTCTAAAGAGCTCTGGCAACCTTACCACAGGAACACAACACTATTTGAAACAAATAATGAAACTGCTGTTTGACCGCCCGTCGATACGCGCGGCCCGGTGTATCCATATTTTGCAGGCTGCTACAATTTCCACTGACCTTCCCCAGTGACCCTTTGAGCCTTTGATCGTAAACTTAAATAGTCGTGGTTTCTCGATGTTCTCTAACAAATGTTTCAGCGCGGCCCTCGCTATATTCTGAAATACAATGAAGAAATAAATAATTTACTTTGCGCTACATAATTGAATTATTAAAAACTAATATTCAAATTATTTTTAAAGTAACATACACAGTTTAGTTACCTATAAAGTTACGTAACGAAAAAAGGGTTAACTCTCAGCATATTTTGCTACAGCGCTAGTAGTATGAATGGCACCCAGCGCTGCGCTGCTGGTGGCGGACGCCCCGGGCGGCGGCGCCGTCCGCCCCCGCCCGCCCGATTTAATGTTATTGTTTCCACTAATGTCTGTGTTATCCAAAAATATAGCTACCTACTTAACGCGACCGTTTCTATTTCGGCGTAGGTATATGCAATAGGACGGCCTTGTTATTGCGCTATTGGATAGAGTAGAGAATGGCGGCGCACAGTTTATTCAGTAAATCAGTTTATTTGCTCAAACATGGCAATTAAATTTAATCGCTGTTCTTATGCAGTTTATTTAGTACTCTACTGTACTATATAATTTAAAATTATATAACAATGGCATTACGATTACAAATTCATTAAGATAGATTTGTGTGTGATTAATGTGTGTGTAGAATAAAGTGTTAAAGGATATATTCACACGATGAATTGTTGCAGATTATTTGACGACGCAGAAGCGCAGCTGCCAGTAAGGTGCATCGTTGCACGAGACGTGCTCTTTTATTTCAAACCACGAAATACTTACTTTGTTAAGAATTTCTTTGTTGCTTTTGCAACGAAATAATGCTAAGTAGTTATCTTAAAAACTTTTGTAAAATCTGGGAACGGCGTGACGAGATGCACATTGTAGCGATAAGGGAAGGGAAGAATATAAGGAATAATGTTTTTTGCGCAAAATAATTAGCGAAATGAACTATTGTGGTGGGATTTCCTGGCCATTGTGACTTGAATAATTTAGCGATTCATTTTACTTGTGCGCGGGCGAAAATATAAATGTTGGATGAATGCTGCTGACCCGGATTATGTTACACAAATTGGTCAAACTACAGTTTTTTTTTTCATTTACTTTCGTAAACATTGTGATGTTGAGCCTTATATTTTTCTAGTGAATTATAACTACGCTGATTCATTATAATGTAGAACTAATCTAGAGCTAGCTAACTGTTCACATAATTATTCGATGGTACCATCTCATAGAGACGTTGCAGACCAATAAAAACTGGCTAAGAATGACAACAGTTTCTGTCCACTTGCTGCATCGCTGAACGCCAACAAAGTATGAGGTACATTGCAGTGGAGCGTCAGCCAGAATAATGGCGCTAGTTGTGAAGCGACAGTCGAAGAGCAACGACCTCTGCTAATGTAGGTACACTCGCTCGTCTCTTGTGGAAGTGATGTGGCTCACCACTCGCCACAGAATGGAATAATCATTTCCTCACAACTGAGCTCTTAATTCCACTCAGAGTGAGAGAGAAATATTTTGCTACTGTGCTCATGTTATAAGTATCCACAACATACTCTATTTTTTGTCACAGAGGATTATTTATGCAGCGGAATTCATTCTCACGCGCCGGGAGCACGCCAGGAAACACTGCACTAACTATAATTAGATACCTACTTATGCTAAGTGTACGTTTTGAATACAAGTATAACGAACACATAAGTGGCGTCTTCGCGTAGGTACTTTGTGGCAGGTTCTGAATAGAGCCCAACTTGTAACGACAAGTGGAGTTGTTTGCGATGGTTTTAGATCTGTTTGCAGTGTTGTTCACAGAGTGTATACATTGTGAAGAACGTTAAACGTCATACACACACATCACATTTTATTATTTGATAAAATGTTTACGAACCAACAAAAATATTGCAACGCTTGCTAGTCGTCTCACGCGAGCCTCAAGACGAACTTTGTAAAATAATACGAGCTTTGTTGATGTTTTATATTTTTTCGTTGAAATCCAATCGCTGATTTGAGCTGATCCGCTTGGTAAAATGTTTATGAATATAATAATACGCGGCAGAGACGGTGTGCTGTACCATGCTGTGTGGGTGAATTTTCCTAATTCTAACTATTATGCACGATCATTTTTAAATAGCCAGAGCCTCTTTTGTTGGTCGGCAGTGCCACGGACCGGCGGCGGCGACGAGGTGAAACGGCAATCCTCGTCTGAACACATTTAGGCATAAGTTCTCTATCTACCAAACTTGCATGAAAAAATTCCAAGGAAAGAGTAACCGAAGCAGAATAATAATGAATGAAACCGTCTGATGAATATTCATTGCAGATTGACTGCGACCGAGTAAGGAGCGCTATTTGCATAGTCCATTACTAAGACTAATACACTTGGTGGACATTTTATTTACATGCATATAGGTACACTTTAGATTTTATCGTAGCTTGGTTTTCCCGATACAGGCTTAGCCGAGTGAGGAAATCTCTAGATACTTACTATACTTATAGTTGTCTGCAAAGTACCTACCTCATAAGTTGCTCATTATGTATATACAGTAAAAAATAAATTTTCATTATGCTTTTCATTTTCAATAATATTCGAATTATACGTAGATCTTACTTAATTCAACTAAAAGATTGTTGACGGTCCCAAACATTTATCAAGCTTATTACAATAAGCTTTTTAAAGAATATTAAATAATGTTCGTTTCAGTTTAGCCTTTTGGGATCACTGATCTAAACTATTGTCCCATCCAGCCAGCCGTCCGCTGTCGAATACATCCTTTGTCGGAACCTAGTAGTTTCATGAACTATGAGTACCGCCTGTTCCTCGCGCCTTACAGGAACGGACAGGTTGCAGGCTTCGCCATAGTATTTCTCGCTTATCGCGTAGTGATTTTGAGATAATGAAAACAATAAAAACTCAAAAGTGTATTTTTATTTAAACCGTTTAAGCACTCAAACACAACACAGACAAGTTTTCGTCTTGTAAGATGCTGTACCTAATAGTTAGGTGCTCACAGTGGGCGGCGGCGGGTGCGGCGCGAGATGCGTGTCGTCGGTGTGGTCGTGCGCCTGCAGGCTGCGGTCGGCGTCGCGCGCGGGCGCGGCGCGGGCGCGCGCGGCGGCGCGGCACCACCCGCCCCCGCCCCCGCCCCCCGCCGCCGCCGCCGCCCGCACGCGCGCGCACCCCTCCGCCGGCGCGCCGCACCACCTACACACACACATACACACACACACACGTCACAGGTAAAGCTGCTTTGGAGTCTGCTTAGGTATGGATAATGGATAGGATCGCTGAAGGATGCCACAAAGCTATCCAGGAAAGATCCAAACGATTGAAAATGAGATCTGAAATATTTGTTCATTTCATTGTGGTACCTACAATGGTACTCGTAGTTTCTGATACCCACAACACAGGGAATCCTAATGGGGAGTCAGGACTATGTATGTGACTGTTGGGTGTTTATTTTTATTGGTTACATTATATGAGTCGAAGAAGAAAATATGATTAAAAAGCTGGTAGGTGCGGCGATTGATATACCAGAATTAAGAAATATTCTGAATCTAGATTTAGAACATTTCTTAATTCTGGTAATATTTTTTTTTCTAGACAAAACCTACTAACTACACTTTATATGATTTCCAAACAATTGATGGCAGAACTAGGCAACACAAGCGAAAAAAAACCATAATACATTGTTTTGAAATCAATAAACTTTCAGAAAGTTAAACAAACAAAGTAAGTATTACCTAGCAGTATACTGGATGTAGAGCCTCTCCCTGCCGCCGGGCTGCAGCGAGAAGTCTCGCGGCCACAGACGGAACTCCTTCCCGCCGGCCCACTCCGTCACCATGTCGATAGTCGCTGTGCCTAATGCCAAAGCAAAGGTGATGGTTCAAATACAAAGGAAACGAAGGAAAAGAGCCCAATCCCAACAGTGATAACCAGTTGATAAAAGCAGATATTCGTAATTTCATTAATGTTGACTTTGCTGTACTTACGACTAGAATGCGAGACTGTGAAGTAGCTCTTTCTAGTGTCGCCATCAGTGACGAAACCAAAATCGATTAAATCTGGTTTGATGCTGATGATAGGAAATTCCAACTCCAAGTGCAAGGGAACAGTCTGCAAAAAGATAGCAATGTTTAAAAATGATAGCTTCTAAAACGATACCTACAATTTACTTTACCTCTTAAAATTTACCACTAAAACGTTGTAGGTATCGTAGAACCGTTGTTTAGTAAGTGTCCGTCGCCACTGCTCATATTTCGGCGGTTGGCATGGACTAGCGACCGCCTGCGGCCACACGTCCACCGTAGCCACGCGTACTTCCACACACATCTGCAACCAGGTCACAATGTAAAGGAAACTGAATGCGTGCACTGGGTGTATCATACGGCCCTCTGGTTATAATAACCTCCATAGAACTTCGCGGCAGCAGGTACAAGGCGACTTGGCACTCCCTATGCCCCTCCGCATCACTACCGCAGGTGCAGCGCGCGTCGTTCTGCGGCCCCTCCTCGTCCTCAACCACCAGCGACCACGGCGCTTTGGTGCGGGCGGTGATGTCCAGTGGACCAGAACCAACGTTCTGAATACGAAAACGTTTTCGCACTCTAGGAAAAAACAGTTGGTAACTAAACAATGCAAATAATAAGGAAGAGGTCCTTTAACTCCTAAAACTTATTATCTGATATAGGGACTGTGACTTGAAGAGCACTAAATGGAAAGCAACTAGTTAACGATGGTCCAGGTTAATATAGGTAATACGTTCATGGTGAGGTACCTGAGCACATCTTCGAATGGAAGGTCCAGAGCGCAGAGCTTCACCCGCAGCTCCCGCACCGACACCCTCAGTCGTCCGCAGCGCGCCGCCTGCCGCAACTTCACTACTTGCGGAGGCGGATCTGGGCGGAACCATCCTTCACTAAAACAATAAAGACGGTCAAGTGCGAGAACTCGCGCCCTGAGGGTTCCGTACCATTGGTCGTCGGTTCGAATCCAGGTCGTGCCAGTACTCATTATCAGAAAATAAAAATTCTAAGTTTAGGAATTGACAAACTTATATTTGCGGTCGCTCACGTAGTCATTGTATGACATTGACCGCAAATATAACTTTTTTTCCTAAAAAACTTTGAAATTCATTCAGGTTTTTCATTTTAGCTATTTCCATACACAAATTATACATTCGTTGCCATATCTTTTTAATGCATTAAGCTAGAGCTTTGATTTTTATACGGCACCATAGCCCACAGACCTTAATAGGTGGTATAAATGTCAAGTTAATACCTTTAGCCGTTTCTGAGAAAAAGGGTCTTGACAGACGGACAGACAGACTGACAGACAGACGGACAACAAAGTGATCCTATAAGGGTTCCGTTTTTCCAAATAAGGTACGGAACCCTAAAAATCAAGCTAGAATATTATGTTTAAATTAATTATGAAATACTTCTAAAGATATAGATATGGATAATTGAATAGATTTAAAAGAGACCATTGTGATAATGGAACGATACGGGTTATAAACAGGACAAAATTAAAAATAATTGGCCATTAGTACCAACCCACGATTGACGACTGGTAGAGGCCGAAGCATTAAAGTGGTGGGAGCGGCCACTTCGCAGTCAGGCGGCGCCAGCAAAGTTACTTTCCACTCGGCCCAAGAGCCGGGAGAGACTGTCGTGCTCTCCGGTTCTATCTGAAGCAATAACACCACTCATAGGTACATATCAACTTTGGATACAACGGGAGAATATTGAATACATTGCCCATTAGAGTTTATACATAAACTGAAACAGAAGGCAGAGCTACAACTGTACTTGAAAGCATGTTTTTTTTATTGCAATCGTAATTGTTTGAGGAGTTCCGCGGTGAAAACATTACCAACAGCAGGGGGGGCGGAGAGAGGCACACTTACTTTCGCATTTATAATAATAGTGAGGAATTTTACCACAGTTATATCACAATGTAATCAGTATTTAACTCATCAGTTAAACGAACCTCAAAAAATGATTTTTCCTGGATTCCATTATCTGGTGCTAGGAAGATTTCGATTCCTGTGTCCATTTCCTCTTCGTACGAGGGCGTTCTGCTTACGACTGATTCCTCGCCGAAACCGCTTTCCGCTGATCCCCCAAAAAATAAACATCGGTTGTTATCACCACTAGGAAATACGTCAAGTTATCTTTTGAGTGTCTTTCAGGTTTTGACTTTGATAATTAGCCAAGTTTAGATAAAAATGAACTTACACGGGACCGTAAAGGCGCAGGGGCAAGTCCGCGGCAGCACATCGAAGAACCTGAGGTATAGTCGGAACGGCAGCAAGTCCTGCTCATGACCTGGCAACAAGCTCATCATCATTTCTCGTTCGTCTCCAGAGACATTTTGATAATAATATGAGGGTAATAGATACGGTTCATCCTAAACCTGAGTAGCCAATTAAGATGAAGAAATACGTCATGAACAAATATGTTGGACTGCAGCTACCTGACTATTCTCCATCGAACCTCAAGGAAGCCGGCTTGGGTGTATGTAGGAAGTTAACTATATTAAGGTACTCGCTTAAAATATGTAATATCTTTCATCGGAGTCAGGCACTTTTAAATCCCTCAGAAAAAATCCTTAAACAATTTTGAGCACATTCAAAGCTGCGTTAAAGGTACGATAGTTTCACACGCGTGGAGGTAGTAGGTACATACTACACGGATTTACCTGTAGTAGGTACTGAGAAGTACATAATGATGTTAGTTGTTACAGTTTTTCTGTTTTACGAACTTCGATACCCCTTAAAACACGGTATGTTAAATATCACTGAAACAAATGTATAATAAATTATAGATACATCCATAAAATCACGCCTGTTTTCTTTAGTGGTAGGCAGAGAAAACGGATTTCTAATTGCTAAGATCTTGAAACTCCTCTTTCGCTTCACTCACCCGCATCACATTCCTCATAAGTCATGTTACTCTGGAATTGACTTTATCTCAAAACGTCTCCCATTTGACCAAAATGTTCTGAGATATAACTGTAGCACCAAGTCGGGCATGATGGGCTAGATGATGATAACACGAGGAAGGTTCTTCGAGAGTGCCTGCCTCTTTGGTACCTACTACAATTATATTTTAAAACTTTTTTTGCGGTACCTAAGTAAACGAGCAGGTACTACCTAGAGTTAGACTTGGCATCATTTTAAAATTGATAAATGAAATTTAATTCAGAAAGATAAATAATAATAAAAATGAAAGATACATACTGCCTAGAGCTAAAAACTTAAAGTCACCATAACAACCGTTTAGTACGGCAAATGCACAGTCAGGTAAGAAATTCAAAAAATTGTTAGCGTACGATGGCTTTAAACTTAGCTTAAAATGCCTCGTAGATTGGAATGTTTTAAAGAATGATATTGTCTCTCACATCTGCAAAGTTTCCGCGCGCTCCCGGAATACAAATGCAGTGACCGCGATCCGCCAACAATGCCGCAAGTGTTGTACGGGACCACTCGCGGACGGCGCGCGACTCCACAATGAGGACACCGCAAACCGAACTAGTGTGGAAAACTACATTTGGGACTCAATTGAGGTAATCCTCATATACTTTTTACTTCGGAAAATCTCTACTATTGAAAAAACCCACGAGTGTCTGCATGTACACTTTATACGTGGTTTTTATTGTGGCATTATTCCTTCAGGAATCACATGGATGATCATGGATCATGAAGGAAGGTTTTCGTTTCAAAAAGCCCATGTCCCATATTATAATATCTACTTCCGTCTGACCAGATTCAGATCCCGCGTTCGTATAAATAGGCTCTTTCCGCATGTAATCAAAACAAACCACTTTGCTTTGCTTCTACCAAAATGAAATGTTCAGTTTGTTCGTTTACATTTTGCGAAATGATTTCCCCGCAATAGTAGCGACAGTCGCAGACAGTCGCCGACCGGCGCCGCGCACTAAATATAAACTGCCAGCAATTTCATTAGTGGAGTCCCGTCACGCGCGTACATTTCCCAATCACGGCAAATGTAGTGTTTATTTATTTTATTTATAAATCAAAACAACAAAAAAAAAACATACGAAGTAAAAACAAGAAAAAACACTGAATATTTCAAAACATGTGTACACTTTAGCATTATAAAGCAGAAATAGAAAAAGAAGATACAATTATTATGATCTGTTTCAATGTATTAATGTGTTATTATTATTAATGGAATTTCAATGAATATTATGTACGGTAGGTGTGCCGCATACCATAGTAACGTTTGGGTTAAGCATTTTATTATTAAAATCTGGTGGACTAACAAATCGAAATAAATGACTTTATTATTATTAATTTTATGATATAAATTTACGATTATAGAGCTACTTATTTCATAAAAACAATAATAATAAAGTCATTTATTTCGGTTAATAATAAAGTTAATAAAAACTTTAGAGCATCGATGATTATTACCTGTCTTAAATTTTTTGACGATTGCAATGAGTCCAGTGATTGATCCGTTATAAATATAAACTCGTGCTAAGGGTGCAGCGTACACAGACCAATTGAATAGCAACGCACCATTATATAACGGAGTGTTACAGCTGTAACAGCTGTTACATTCAAATGATTTTGTTCCCCGCTACTAGAGAAAATACGAGTCATGTGGGTGAACGCTATCTTCATATGAATATGCAGAATTTGTTCGATCGAGACACGATTTATGTAATACTCAGATTATTCAGAAAATTATTTAGTTCAGTCCGAGTAAGACATGCGGAGATTTCCTAGAGCAAAAAACTTTGATTTTTTGCTCTAGCATATCTCCGAAATTATGAGAGACATAAGCTTTCCTATAATTTTAAAAAATATTCTTTGGGGTGTTTTTGTGACGCATATCTTGAGGTAAACGCTTGATTGATCTTGAGCGACTCGGGCGCTCGTAAAGTTAACCCAAAAGTAAGCGCCATACATTCCATAGTACACGTATATTAACACGATGTGCTGAGCTGCCTGCCCATCGACTAACCATGGCGCCCATTGGCTGCGTGGTGGAATTCTCAAATCGTGTTTTATATGAGATCGAGCGATACTTCGCCAATACGAATAATGCAAGATATCCCTTCGTTGGCAAGATGTCAAATAATGTAAATCTTCCTTCAGAACATATTACCGCACTGACTCGAGGCTCTGCCGGTTTCATTTGTAGGTTATGCGGTGAGTCCTCTCATTGTTCCCGTTAGCTGGGGTCAGTGAACGAGTGAATAGACGAGCTCAAAGATATCCATATAGTAATTTTTGTTCGACGTTTCATTTGATTGCGCCCCACTGATGGGGTGGTTGGGAACATATCAGAAATCCGATAAAAAACTCGCTCTTATCTCTTTCTTCTTTAACTATTGGTAATACTTTTATTTTGGTGTTGGCTAGCGACGACGAAGTCTCTTCATTTCAGTGAGCGCATCAGAAACTGACCTTCTAACAGGTACTCTATGTGCTTATTCTAAAACTGAAATTATGTCTGGTTCCTAAACTGGATGGAGTCACTGGGTAACTATCTTCATTTCAATTCATTACGACACGATTGATTAACAAACAAACATTCAAACCTTGCAAACTATCGCTCTGTTATTGATTAAATGGATATCAACCGATAAAATACCGTGTTTCCAGCGGAGCAAGGATCATAATAATACAGAACGTTATTGAGAGCGGTAACGAGCCCGCTACTAGAGACAGGGAGCGGGCTCGCGAGTGACGCGGCGCCGACCGAAGACGGCACAAAACTGTGCTGCGTCGCCGAATCATTTTACTATGAGAGTCTATTGCTCAACCCTTGACATTACCTATTAGTCTGACTTTATGTAACTGACTAGCTTCCGTCCGCGGCTCCGATCGCGTGGGCATGGTACCTACCAGATAAAAAGCAATTGCCCATAATGCTATTCCAAGATAAGACCTATATCTAAGCTAAGTTTTATCCAAATTTCTTTAGCCGTTGCGTAAAAAACATCCAAACATACAAACTTCGCATTTATGATGATAACTGTTATTTTCGATATTCGAAATAGCATAAACTCACACTTTACACTTAAACGCAAACACGCATACTCAACACTCAAATACATTCAAATAACACAAAGCACACATAATAAACCTAAAAGGCAAAACTTTACTTTAATCTATTTACTTTTGTTCATTTGTACTCTTGCTTACTTAAGCACATCCACGTCTCTTTCTACATAGGTAGTACCTAGAAACTGGCGAAGCAGCGATTCCTCGTGTCTATATACAAGTTGTTACTTAGTTAGTACGAGGAGCTCAATGCATAACTAGTTTATAGGTCTAGAATAACAACTACTGGTCTATGTTATACACCTAATAATCACCTTTGTGCACTTCATTGTATCATTGTAATTACGTTTTTAATATTCTCTTAAGGAATGGTTTATCAGTACCATAAAGTGCCAAAACGTACAAGTACCTTCATTGGTATGAAAATCATAAATGATATAAATTGTAATCGTATGTTTAGTTAGGATAAATATAATAAATGCTTGGCCAGTAAAAACAAAACCTTATCCTAATGAACAAGGAATACTTAGCTTTGCTCAGTAGTCCCCTCGGGACGTGCGCTAAATACTCTCACCGTAATTGTTTGCTCCATCGTCGTTCACAATCACAAGTAGAGACGGACGGACGGGCACGTACCGTGTTCGGTGAGCACGTAGGCGAGCACGCGGAGCTCGGCGCGCGACGTGTTCTTGACGCGCAGCGCGCGCCGCGGCTCCGACGCCGACAGCCTGCAGTGATACAGTACAGATGGTGAGAGTTCCAGCAACCTACATCAATGTACAGTTTTGGCCGAAGGGCGTAAAGTTACGTCGGTTCACGGCTCGCCTGCAACGTGACCTACACGTCTACCTACCTATCCTAAAGTTATTAAATATGTAGGTATGTTCGTTTTAAGGTATTTATGAACATGGGCCAGTCATCATTTCTTGTAAATTATGTAATTTAAGTTGCCTGAAATAAAAATTATATTATTAATAATAAGCCGTTTCCAGTATGTTCTTGTATCGACTTTATTATAAAACTGATTGTATTCTAAAAAATTGCTCAATATAATATGCATCGCTTACGCTTTTAAGCAACTTTAGTACCTCTTTAATTAAGTTTAGTAATATGTGACTGCAATTGTTTGTTGACCCGAATAAATAAAAATAAAAATAAATAATAAAATAAAGTTCGTTTGAGCTAGAAACATGTCTCGGTGACGAAGGTCAAAAACCACGCGTAGGGCCCGGCCGCCGCTTAGCATGTTTTAGTCGGGACCACAAGAGGGCCTAGTCTGAGTTTCATACCACAGTTCTCACTCGCACATGTGAGCCCCTTGTGAGCACTGTATCTGTGGTGGGAAACTCAGACTAATGCCTAAGATTCGGCTGTTATGTGGTCGCGACGGAAGATTGACTTGTCGGCCAAAGTACAGAACTTTAGGGAAATGAGATCAAGTTTGTCCGTAGAATAATTGGACAACTAAATGTAAAATCAAACATTAGCACTCCATACACGTGCTAGCTAGGGACAGGGAGTAACAGACATAGCAGGGGATAACAATTTACATAGGTAATATTATGAAGAATGAAAATATTTTCTTAATATAATTTGAAAACGACGAACACGTAACATTATTAAAATTCTTTGTGCGTAAATAACTAAGTTTTCTATTGTACGTGGGATAAGGCTGACCGAACCCTTTCTAGAGGTTATATTAGCATCACCTACACTTTCAGAGGTTAAATAAGCGAAGCCCGAAGTCCGAGTTAAACGTAGCATCTCCCCGACCTCATCACGCACGCACACGCCACGTGAGGTCGGCGCATCTTCTAAAAATTAACAATATAGGTAAGTTTCAGTTTTTTTTTAAATATGGAAATTAACTAATATACAGTGTGAATTTTTTTTCAGGGCCACTTAGGCGAAATCGGAAATTGTGAGAGTAATCGAAAAGTCATGTTAGGAGTTACGGGCTCGATTTTGAAAAAAATAAGATCTTGATTAAAAATTTTTTTTTTAGTTTTCCACAAAAAAAATATGATGTTTTTTTTTAAATTTCTGTGTTCTATGTTTGATAATAATTAAATAAATATATAGTAATAATAGGCCTATGTCAAAGGACAAACTGACTAAAAGAATACCGGTGTCACATCGTAATTATAATCATAAGATAATTTTAATTATAATTATAATTTTGTTGGCATCCTCTTTAGTTTCATCGAGAAGCAAGCAGCGAACGTTAGCTTTTGAAGGAGGATGGTATGGCGAGGAAAAAAAGGAAAAAGACGTGACGACTGGTTGTTCGATGTCGGATTTAAAAGCTTGGTGAAAAAACGTTATCTGTTATTCATTCTTGGCAAAAGATTGGACGATTCAAAATTATATTATAGTTCGAGTTCACGTCTTGTTATTAGTACGATAATATTTATATCATAAGATATATGTAACCTAATATAGGTAACAGTTAACATAATATGTAACATACCTAGTAATATAATATATTTAAGTACATAAAGTGTAATCATACGCGTACCAATTTATTGATGTGACTAGCAACTTAAGTATATGTAACAGTCAGCGAATAAAGGCTATATTTATTATTATTTTTTAATTATTTATGGTAATTATAAGGAATTTGCTCTATATGTGGAGAGGCCATGTTCAGCAGTGGACGTCAAACGGCTGAAATGATGATGATGATGAATTATGTAAATTTTAAAGGGTATATTACCAATGGTTTTCGAAATTAAGAACACTTTTGATTTTTAACATTTCTTTCTTAGTACGCCTTCACACATTTAAGTTGATTGGTTATTAGCGAACAGGACGACGCAGGATCCCCGATGGACCGACGACATTGTTGACAGGTCGCGCGAAGTCGGTGGATGGAGAGGACTCAGTACCGTTCGTCGTGTCACTATTTGGGGGAGGCCTATGTCCAGCAGTGGACTTCCTCAGACTGGTGATGATGATGATTAGCAGTTTAGCAGATTACACTCATACATAGTAAAACTTATGGAAGTGAGTCACTTATCATCAGGTGAGATTGTGGTGGTTTTAATAAAAAAAAATGAGATAACCTTTTTCTTGGAATGTGGAAGTGTGCTCAGAGCGATTTATAGAATAGAGTAGTGCGCGCCCCCCCGCCGCCCCGCCGCCCCGCCACCGTCGCGCCGGGCGACACTCACACATTCGGAAGAGCGAAATCCTTTTGAAATTGGACACATTTTCTGAACTGTGATGGAAAATAAATAAATTCTTCCTAGAATTTCTTCTAAAGGCTCTCTGCATGAGCTTGTGGTGAGGTATTGCGTTTAAATGGATATGATCAATTACTAGTTCTACGAGTAATTGGTTACGTAACCCGCAGCATGCATATAGGTAGCAAAACTTTATTTTACTTAATGGAATTCAGCCTATTTTTCCCGACGTTCGTGAAGGAAGGAGGGTAATGTTTTATGCTGTGACGACAGGTTTAGTTTAAATAAATCCAGTATCTCAAAAAATATAAATAGCCAGTAACTTTAACACACAGGAGTTGAGTGAGTCGCTGCAGGACACCCAAAGCTCAACATGTGCCTTGTCAGCGTTCTCTTTAATTAAATAAAAACAGTAGGTATTTTATAAGAAGTCGGAAGATTTTAGGGGGGAATGGTATTTTTTTAGATATCTTACGGATAAATCTGAATGTCTGTAATGCAAATAATATACAAGCCTATCCTTTCATTATAATATACAAGATACCGCAGGGGGCGCACACGCAAGGGCTGCTTTTCTTTGAATATTTACAGTACAGTGCCTTTCTAAATGAATATATTTTAAAACGTATATGTTTTTCACTGTACTAGTTACTAGTAGTGCCAAGCGGTAGTGACTAAGAAAAGAAAGGGTTTTTTATAGTAATGTGGACGTTTTCGAACAAGTTCTACGTTAGAGCTAAATAGCAGAGCTCTGGAAGTTCACAATGCGGACAGACATACATACCTGCAACTGTGACTCACTATTTAACGTAATTGAATTACTTTATTTCATGCAACAATACAATACAAACAGATGAAATGTTACTTATCCTACGGCCCATAATTATACAAAAATAAAGGACCTTAAAGAGAAACATACCTACATAATATATATAACACAAACGAATTGTGTTCGTTACACCAAAGTTAATATACCTAGTAGAATTTTGTTTTACCTATCGGTCACTGAACACTAAAACCTTCTGAGAATCACCGGTCAATATGTCAGGAAAGTGAAATTACAAAAATCTTCAAAATGCCTTGACCATTAAATTTAATTCCTGTAATTAAACTTTATGCTCATTTGAAGCGTAAAAACCTTGTCACAAACAATATATTATACTGTAAATATCATCATTGCCTTGCGCCTCGGCATCAGTACACATCGAAATTCTCAGTATTTGATGAAGGTACAGCGTCGCACGGTAAACAGATCAGCGTATTTGTTATGTTTGCAACAATACTCCATTGTTTACAAAACCGGGTTTTGTAGCAATTTTAATTTTCCCATGTATCATGCGTAAAATGCCGAAATAATTAATAGCAAACCAATTTTTAGGTATCTAATCTCTCGCGTCGTTTATCAAATAATATTCATATGGAAGTATTAAATGTCCGCCGGCAGATGTCGCGCGCCCACAGATGTCGCGGGCACACAGTGTCGCGCGCACACAGAGAGCGAGCAGAGCTGATGTCAACACTCAATTGTGGAATTTATGACAGAGTGGGATATATTTTATCGGGAAATTATAGGAATCGATTTCTGCTGCGGGACAAATCGTTTGCAAAATGTAGGCACTAATATTATGTACCGCGTAAGAGCGTTCGAGTAGTTTTTGTCCGGCATTGTAGTTTATGATAGAATGAGTCCTGCTCACGGTTTTATTTTATATTTGAGCTATGGAGTTGTTCCTCGTACAAAGAGTTTTTGTAATGTTTACAATCTATTGGCCATTTATCTCAACCTAGACATACATCTCTCCTTAGTAGCGCTATTCATCTCGTTAGCCTCCATCTTGCGGCAAATCTAGAGCTCGTTAAGCTCTAGGCGGCCCCGCGCCCTCGTTACACTAGACTACACTAGACTCGCGTAAAACAATCAAAGTAGAAGATAATAAAAAATATTCTATTGCGAGCACTTGTAGGCGACTAAACTCTTTCTTCGAGATGAGTTAATATCATAAACTTACTCATAAGTATGAATATTTCATAATTAATTTGACATAAAAATTCCTCAAATAAAATAAAAAATGAATAATAAAATTAGCCTATTTCCTGGAAGCGTAGACAGAACACTCTGAGCTGAGCTACCCTGCTTCATTTACTCTCACCAAATTCTTCACGCATGCTCGTCGGCTCAGGCTACGCACCGTGACGTCACCGATTTGGTCCAAAACATTCGCCAAGGTTCCCCTTCAAGCGGTTGCATTAACACTCACCATGACCACCATTCATGCAGCATTCATTCTGTTGAAATTGTGGTCACTCGGAGTCGTAATATTCAAACCTTCAACATGAAGTAAAGTGAACCAAGATATTTTATTTTGTGAGCAGACAAAAGACTAGACAAAAAAATAAAGTAACTTGTCGTATCGTCACGTCCCTCTACATGACTGTATTCACGTGTAAGGTGAGCCGGGGCAGGCCGGCACGTGACCGGCATGGGGCCGATCTACCGACCTGTTATTAATTAGAGCTTTTGGAAACCGCACAGAAATACAAAATGCCGTGAAGCAGTTTTATTATTTGATTTTTATTTATTATTGTACCTATCTATTTTAATATCTTCCCAATTTTATATGACGATAGCTGCTGTCGGGTAGATGAATCTAAACTGTATGCTCAGCATTATGTTATTGCCAGTGATTCGTAAGATCGAAGTGAAGTCGAATTTACGATTCTAAACGATAAAATATTAAGATAAAATTGAATTGGAAAGCTTTTAGAAAATCCAACCGCAATAAAATAGTAAGTCCCTCACCACAGCACGACAGGCGAGTCCGGAGCATCGGCGAGGTTGAGCGCGAACAGCAGCGGCGGGCCCAGCGCCTCCACCCACACGTCCACCACCAGCGGCTCCAGCTTGTCCACCTGCAGCAAGGACGCACCCTGCACTCACACAATACCTACCCACTCTATATGATCACTATCAAAAGATATAAGTAGGTTCATTGATTCAGGCGTGTTTGTCTATCTACGAACTATCAAGAAATTTTTTAACGAATGAGTCGTGATCAAACAGTGTGGAAACAGTGTGAAGGTAGAGGGGAGTTCTGGGGAAAGAGTTCTCTAGTAATGCATAATTTGAAAATTCCGCTTCAATAATCCTACTAATATTATAAATGCGAAAGTTTGTGAAGATGTTTGAATGTTTAAAGATAAAGATCATTTATTTGCTTAAACATTGTGTAGGTACAGTGGATGACAAAACTTTATTCTTTATTGTACACAGAAAACACATACAAAAAACAAACTAAATGAAAGGACATGTACAAAGAAAATGTACAAAACTTGTAGGTGGTTCAACATGCTTGACCGGCGACGATATGCAAATTGAGAGAGATGGCATGCAAAAAATGTAAATAATAGTAATAACTTAAATTGACTAAATAAACAGTCAATTAATAAAAAACAAGAAAGTATATTAATCATTAGCAAAAAGTTAACACAACTATAAAATGCAAATAGAAATAAAAATAAAATCTCAACAAAATTAAACCAATGTCCAAATAGTTTATAATAGTATCGTAATAATAATAGTTTGTTTTTCAATCACGTTTCGATTAGTGCGGCGGCGGCGGCGGCGGCGGCGCGGCGGGATGAAGTCAGCACGTACCTTTAGCGCACACGTACGTGCACAGGTTGACGTTTCAGGACTTTGTATAATATAGCAGTGCGGGAGTCAAATTTCTGAGAGGAAGTACCTTATTTCCTAAAACTGGTCTATATTATTACCTCAGAGAAATAATATAATATTATTTAGTCACGACCGTTTCTTTGGTGTCTATCAAAGTCAAATACCGCTTTGTTTGACGAAACACAATAATACGATCAAAGGTTTGCGCACAAAGCGAGCGAGAGGTTCAGTGTTCGACACAGAGCGCTCTTGTGACTCACTCGCTAATATAACACACAAACAATACTAATGATTTTGAACCGTTTCCAACAAAGCTCATGTAATTTTGAAAGCGAGGCTTTTGAAATCAAGGGTGCCACTGTAACCAAGGACCTACCTTTACCTCAGTGCGTCGTAATTGAATATACATAACTGGTTGATTTACTGTATCACAATTTTTTTCTGGTTAACCTTACATCAATTTAGCGACCAAGATCAGTATGGAGCCCAAAAAACTACGCTGCAAAATTGTTAATTCGGTCGCAAGTCTATTCATATTTGGCCCCCCACATAGGCATTTATGAGATTGAAGCTAATTTTGTCGCCTTTGTCTGAGAATCACTAAGTTTTATTTGCTCCATGCCTTCAATTTTCCTTCACGCTGAGAACTTATTGCCGTTTTTGGAGCAATCAATCAATTTCGGCAGAAATGTAAACCCGCGCCGCGAATATTGCCAAACAGCGCTTTGGTACACATCAACGGTAATTATTGAGTTGTAATTACTTACTATTTAATGTTACAGAACCTACAACTAAAGTTCGTGCACTGGCTCTGTTTATGTGACTCTGCTACTAAAGTGAGTTCTAGGCGCTAATAATAATAATATTGACATCTTTCTATTATGTCAACTTTTTCTTATCCGCTAATGTTATGTGGTCCGCCGCACCGGGCGGCGCGCGGCGCGGGCGCACACATTTTCTGCTTTAGGAATCACCATCGGATATCCGCGGATTATAAAAAGTAAACCTGTACCTATAAGTGAGGACTCAATGAATTATATAAATGAAAAACGCTCTTTTTCATATTTCTTCCCTTACCCTAAACCCTTTTTCCGAGCACATTTTATTGCTTTATCACTTAGTAGTATCTGGAAATAACTATTGTTTTGATAAATATAAATAGGTTTATAATGAATGAATGAATGAATGAAAATACTTTATTGTACACCTTACAAATTTAAAAATATAAAATAAAACAGAAACTAAAACTAAAGACCATAAATGTACAATGGGCGGTCTTATCGCTAAAAAAGCGATTTCTTCCAGACAACCCTTGGATGGAGTGAATATAAAATTAGAGGAAGATTGGTCGGGGTGGACTTAAGAACATAAATAATGGAAACACTATAAACTATAAACAAACAGCATACATACAAATATATAATATATAAATACAAAGATATATATTTATTTATAGATAGTATATAATACATAAATGCAACCAAGACAAATGAACGACCTATGACAACTCTTCATTTAAATAGAAGTTTTTAACCCTAGTTTTAAAAGCAGCTAGTGAGGGGGATTTTCTTATGGAAAGCGGTAACGCGTACCATAAGCGGACTGCTTGGACGGAAAAGGAATCAGCATAGAAACTAGTTCTATGCACTGGAGTTTTGAGTAGGAAGTTTATAAATAGGTTCGTGTAACCTTGATGAGCAGCTGGTCGCGGTAGAGCCCCCAGCAGTCGGCGTAGACGCGCAGCGCGAGCTGCAGGCTGGAGCGCGCGCGCAGCACGCCGGCGCGCGGCGCGCACTGCAGCGCCACGCCCGCCGCCCACGACTCTGCGGACAACCACCTTCTTCCATCTAAGGAAACGCGTGTGACGTACCGTGCTCTCTCGCTCAGATCAACAAAGAACAAGTTGTAAGCGATCTTATAAACATACGTAGGTATTTGAATAATCTTCACAGTCCTATCAGTAGAGTAGCCAGTAATTAAATTAAGGCTACAGTTCTCCAGCACATAGCGCCACTAATCTTTATTTTTAGCTAAGGTTACGACGCCGTTATAAAACCAGTGATAACGGTAAACTCTAAGTTGATGAACAGTGTTAAACCCTCAACTTAGCACAGTAGAAACACCTGTATGTACCAACTCTTGGTGAATCCGTTTTGTAAGCACGCCATGCGCCATACTACGCACAAACGGATTGCTAGCCTACGTTGGGACATGCCAACTAATTAGGTGACGAAATCCCGCGGGAGCCCTCAAACAAACCGCTTTATAATTACAGAGGACTTTGTACCTGAATTTTTTATTTACTCTTTATGCAGGTAGATAAGTAGCTATTTATTTTGAGGCAATTACAACGTTTGTTTGTCTATAGCATTGTTGAGGCCATTTGGAACTAGGTTACAGATAAACACATAAAAAAGTACACAGTCTTAACATCAAAACAAAAGTCAAAAGGCGTTTATTTCAATAAAATCACTAGTCAACATCATCATTTCAGCCGTACGACGTCCACTGCTGAACATGGCCTCCCCCACAGACAGAGCGAATTCCTTATCATGTGGGGGGATTTGTCCATACTCACTACGCTGGGCATGCGGGTTGGTGAGCGCAGTTAGAGCTATCGTTGTTAAAATAGGAGACGCTGCTGCCCATCCCCTAGCTTTTTTCCCTTAGTCGCCTCTTACGACATCCGCGGATAGGTAGATATGGAGGGGCCTATTCTTCAGCCGGGGCCACCACGGCCAATTCTCCGTACACATTGTCGCAATGTATCATGCAATGTAACAGAATTCCCATAGTGTGGACGCCTTGCGCGCACGAACCGTGCACACTACGCGCACGAACAGAGCATTTCAACTCGTGCGCGCTGCGATCCGCCATTTGTCGGTTTTTTCGACGAACACATAGGGGCGCGCACACGCGCAGTGTGCACGCAGCGCCAGTGTGGACGGGTTTTGTGCGTCTAGTCTGTACTGCGGAACGCGCGCGAACCATAGAAGCTATGTTCGCCGCGCGCATGCCGGTAACAGATGCGAGTACGTACATGCTCGGTTCGTGCGCGCCCACACTTATGAAATAAATAGGTAATAAATAAATAAATAAAATTCGTTTATTTCAGGTACAGTAGGTACAAGTACGTACACCCATATTACACATAAAAATAAAAATAAAACAATGAGGTCAAAAAGGCATAGTAGATAAATCTACTGTGTCAACATACTTATGTAAAGTAAGTACCTACCTATGTATAATCACTTATATCCTATTTCCGTCCATATGGACGGAAATCCAATGCTTGTAAATAGGATTGGGCAGATAGTCATAGACAGCCCTCAAGATGCTATTATTGGAGCGACTTATCCGCTTCCAAAAAGCCGCTATGCGAGATCTTATTATTGCGAAGAAGTCAGGTACTCCCGCCTCAGAGAACATGTTCGACGCACTGCAGTATCTCGGCAGCCTCATAAGAGCCCGGTAAGCATTATTGTACTGGACTCTTATGGCGCTGATGGATTTTCTCGTGTAGTTGGTCCATAGTTGACATGTGTACATACCTAGACAGTATGTCTTAAATAGTGTGTTCTTTACGTCCGAGCTGCAGTTAGCGAAACGGCGTGCGAGCATATTCCCCCTGACAGCGAGAGCCCTTCTCTCCCTCTCAACATCGCCGTCATCTTTCATTGACTCTGTCAGTAAGTGCCCCAAGTACCTGAACTGCCCGACCATTCTGATGGGCGTGCCGCCCAATAGCACTTCCGGCACCTTTTCTGGACCTCGCCCCGACCTGAATACCATCATCTCTGTTTTCGCCACATTATATTTTACCCGTGCGCAATAGCATATTGTTCGCAGATTAAAAGGAGCTTTCTTAACCCTTTGATCGACGGGCTGAGAAGGACCATGTCGTCAGCATAACTAAGATTATTTACACTGACGTTGCCTAGCTGACAACCCGTCCTGGCCCTCCTCAGCTCCCCGATCAGGTCATTAACGTACAGGTTAAACAGGTCAGGGGAGGTCAATCCCCCTTGACGAACACCGCATTCTAGCCTATAATCACTAGAGGTCGTGTCGCCCCATTTCACATTGTTAATTTGGTTACCGTACCAGTATCTCAACAGATTCACCACATGATTAGGTACTTGCGCATCCAATAATTTGGCCCAGAGAATATCGTAATTGACAAGGTCAAATGCACGGCTAAGGTCTAGGAAGCATGCATAGATAGAAGTCTTCTGAGAAGTATAATAATGTACGGTACTTTTAAGGCTCATAATTGCCGAATCCGTTGAGAGACCGGTACAGAAACCAAATTGCGCGTCGTCAATTTTGATATTCCTCCATATTTCGGGATAGATAAGTCGCTCCAATATTTTGCCTATAACAGTACCTAACGAAATAGGGCGATAGTTAGAAGAAGAGCTTAGATCGCCCGTTTTATTTTTGACGATAGGTACTACTATTGTCCTCATAAGGTCACTCGGTAGATAACTATACTTTAGGCATAAATTGTAAAAAATATAAAGGTGCTCAAAAATTTTATCACTAGCCCAGAGAATGTGCTCTATACTAAGACCATCGTGGCCAGGTGACTTGCCACGCTTCATATTCTTGACTGCCTCCCTCACCTCCTTTAGAGTTACTTCTGGGTGTTCACTTAAAGTGGGCTTGGCAGCGGGCACACTCACTTTAAATTTATTTGCAAACATTTCGGCTATGGGTGAAGGCTCCTGCAAACCATCCATTGATACCGGCAAGTTCTGTTTAAAATTAAGTTTCTTAGTTGCGTTCCAAAATTTTGAAAAATTTTTGTTACTTCTATGCGTTGATAATATATTCATTTTGATCATTTCTTCATTTTTCTGGCACCATTTAACTTTATTCTTAAATTCCGAACGACTTTTACGCATTTTATTATATATTTCCCCTTCCGATGGCTTGCCGGCCACCACCCAACAGCCGAAATATAACCTAGCGATCTGATGGCTGTCTTTTACATGATAATTCCACCCAATCAACTTGCGACTTTGCTTACGATTCGGACGCGAGCTCTTTATTGCGGCAATTTGTAATACCTTCACAATATGTTCATAATATCTATCAATATATTTAAAATAATTATTTAAATGCGAGCACCTTACAATATTATCACAGTTACATTCAAAGTTAAAATCTTCACAGGTATTCAGATTCTCATAACAGTATTTACCATACATCTTTATCTGACCGTTGTCCCTTTCCCCCACCTAATATTTTTTAACGCATCATGCTTATCAGAGCTTGCTGGACCGACCGCTACGCCAGCAACATCACATACAATACGCAGCGGGAAATGATCGGACCAAGAGATTTCATAAATAACGTCCGCAGAGACTACAGTCTCCCAGGCGGCTTTCGTTGTTAGGCAGTGGTCCAGCCAACTATGAGTCCCATGAGAGTCACTAATAAATGTATACGTATCTGACTCCACACCCAGGATGTTAATGTCCGCGCACTCCCACAGAATATCCTCACAGAAGCTCTTCAGCTCCAGTCCAAATAACTTGGATGGGTGTGCGTTAAAATCTCCTATCATATAGGCCACTTGCACATCACTCTCTTCTACGATAGCAACGATAGCTAACCCCAAACATTCCGTAAACTCGGCTATATTTTTATCGTCATTAACAGGCATGTACACATTCACCACCAAAAAGGATCCAGAACCAACTGAAATTTTTACAGCCATAATTCTATCACAATCACATTCCACTGGAGTCACATTTGGGAACTTGGCTTTATTCCATAATATAGCCAAGCCACCGTACGGTCTTCCTTTCAGTATGCCCACAGAAGTGTCGATTGAAGACTTAGCCACACATCCGAATTCACTATTGATTTGGTGCACAAAATCAAGGTCGTGAGGGAAGAGCCAAGTCTCCTGTAGCACAATAATATCAGCAGTTCTGGATAGGTCACGGATACTTTGCACGCCCCTTTTAATGTCGCCTTACAGTTGAACGAAACTATAGAAATACATGATGATGTACTATACATATTGATTGGTATTAGTCGTCCTTCCTTTCGCCGTGTATTCACGGTAAAGTCGAAATTTGATCCCTCTAGGCCAAAAGCCCTCGTTCAAAAACACATCTATATTGTGCCTAGGTACACTCACTTTGAATGAGTTAAAGTCCGTTTCATGTTTTTGTGGCAACGATTCAATATTTTTACATTCATGGCCCATATCACGAATATAATCGCGAATGTCGTCAATTGTTGTAGATTTATTCAATCTCGAGACATAAACAGCTGACGTTAATTCCGCTACCTGAAGTTTACTAGATCCGTGCGCTGTGCCGCTAAAATTACTTAGCCTCTCCTATAAATGCTCCTTTCATGTTACGCTTCAACAGTCTGTACCCGGCATTAGAAACTAGGTGAAGCTACGCCTGTTCCTCGCGACCAAGCCTAGAAGAATCAGGCAACAAACACGGCGCGCGTGCCTATCATTTTTTTCGATGATCCTTTTTCACCCAAACATTTTTACCCAAGAGGGTAAAAAAAAGTTTATTTTGCCAGTGAACTGGCCTAAAATTTAGGTAAGCTAAGTAAAGCTTGCTCGGAATAACAATTTACAAACGGCTGCATTTATAACATTTTAGTCTTTAAAACATTAATTCACCAAAATTATTTTCCTAAGCCAAAGCTCTTTAAATAAAGAATTATGAATTAGCATTGCGCCCCCCCCCCCCCCCCCCCCCCTCGGCGGCCGGCAGGCGTTGTGGCATAAATCAGCCGAGCCCATCCAGCCGTCTCCCTGCGCTTTGTTCCTCCGGACGGATTACAAATTAACAAAACATCTAAAACTGGCATTTATAAAGCTATAGTCGTTCGCGCCGAGGCGACTTGACGTGCTAAATTGAAGCTAGTTTATTGAACGATCTAGATGTAGCTTAACTAGATTTAAATTGCGAGTACTAGCGTAGCACGGTCTGCCAATAGATGGCATGCGTTCTTAATTATAGGTGCCCCCACCTAGGATAGGAGCCGCAGGGGGCAGGCCGCACTATCCGGTCCGACCGATCGGTCGCTCTGGAAAGACCTGTGTTCAGCAGTGGACGTCCTAGGGCGATATGATGATGCCAGGACCTTGCAAGAAAGGTTGTCGCAAACTCTTGACATAAAACTATTTAGTTTGTGTTCTCAACCATCTTTGTTATGAATACACCGCTACCTTTTCAATTGTTTGTTAATATTGTTCATATAATTATTATCATTTACATTGATGACCGTGGTGGCCCCGGCTGAAGAATAGGCCCCTCCATATCTACCTATCCGCGGATGTCGTAAGAGGCGACTAAGGGAAAAAAGCTAGGGGATGGGCAGCAGCGTCCCTCATTTTAATTATGATAGCTCTAACTGCGCTCGCAAACCCGCATGCCCAGCGTGGTGAGTATGGGCAAATCCCCCCACATGATAAGGAATTTGCTCTGTCTGTGGGGGAGGCCATGTTCAGCAGTGGACGTCGACCGGCTGAAATGATGATGATATTGTTGAACCATTATATAAACATTATGTTATGTATCTTTAAAAAAATTAGGAGTGCTGCCAAATTATTTGCGCGAAATCCATCAAATAAAGGAGGTGGGGTAAAATTGTGCTCATAAACAGGCGTTTCATTAACATAATTGCCCCCACGACAGCTACAGTAGTACCGACGACTGCTCGCTTTGGCAAATGTGTTTCAATTTGAGAATAATTAATTTATCGATGCGTAGTTTTCCCAACAGTAATTTATTTATTCCTTAATTACTTATTCAAAGCGGAGAAAACATTTTTAATAACAATTACTTTATTCTGGAAACAAGAATTAATCTTCATAAGTTTCATTAAAAGATAGTGAAGACACAATATTTTCTTTTCGGCGAAAATCTACATTTTGGTTACTTGCTACTAAATGTTAATGCTGTACTTACGAGAGTGTTCAATGAGGAACGAAGTAACAATGCGTATCAAAATGTGCTTATGTAAGTAACAAGGATATTGTAAAAATTCCGTAAGATTTTCCCGTTGGTAAAGTGCCCATTCTACAAATGATGCAAAGCGAACGATCTTAAAAGTAAATTGACAGTTCATTTCCATAATTGCCCAACTTCCCGTCTCACGAACACACCAATCGCACAATGGGGCATTTTGAAGGTTCCATAATCTAGCGTTGTTTTTGTGCTCCTCTCATGGTTCTACAATAGAATGGCGGGAAAAGTGTATTTGTTTTGAAGGATGTTGTTTCCAAGCAACCTTTATAAAATTATATAATTTTATTAAAAGTTTGCGTGACTGACTGACAGTCAACGTCCCAAACGTCCTCGATTATGAGAAGGGTATTTTCCTTTTGGTTCTAACAAAGGTATTGTTGGTACCTTTATTCAATTCTACAAAAAAGTTACGAGCGATCCTTTTACCTGTTAGAGATTGTGATCGATAGAGCGGAGCACCGACTGAGCAAATCAGCTTTTAAGTCTTCAAATTATTGAACTTAGTACCTACGCAAATCTGACATTCAATGATATTGTCCAATTTGCGAAAGAAGTTTGTCTTTAGATAAAATGCCGATTTATATACTTATTTCAATAATTTGCTCCATCGATCATGTTGTTTTTGATGGTTTTACTCGGAGTAGGTATAGGTACATACGATGAGTACTGGTCAGATTTACAATACAATAACTTTATTTCAGGCAACAATAGAATAAAAAAACAGATGGATTTTTTCTTATCCTACGGCCCATATAGATATAATGCTTATCTTATTTTTTTCAAAATCGAACCCGTAACTCCTAACTTCACTTTTCGATTACTCTCACGGTTTCCGATTTCGCCTAAGTGGCCCTGAAAAAAACCCACCCTGTATACCTTAAAGACTAACATACATAATAATACAAAAAACACAATGAATTGCCACGTAGAAACTGCGACGTGGGACGCGAATTGTCCGTGGCAGTAGGTATCCGCCCGCGGAAACGACGGAACACAACACACTTCGGCCAGAGATCTTCTTTTCTAGAGATTTAACTTATTCATCCTAATCACATTTCAGCCGTAGGCCTCCATTGCTGAGGATAGGCCTGCCCATCACTAATTTCTAGATCAAACGATTTAATGGTCTCTCAAAATAATACTGCGAAATGAAATATCAAACTCGTTATCCTAAACACAAACAGTACCGTTATGCTTGCAAGTCTTCCTTGAGACGTTTATGTTTAAATATGATGTTAGTAAATAAAGCAATGGTACCTGGCCCCAGCGTCCGGGTGCGGTGTCTCGGCCAGCGCCTGAGCGCGGCGCTCCAGCTGGCGGCCAGCACCGACTCGTTGCGCAGCGTCACCGTGCGTGAGCGCACTGAGGAATTACAAAACGATATACGACGATGATAATACTTTTCCAAAAACCAGAACTGGAATTCTACCGGACTACTTTTTAATGCATGACGCATCGCGTAGACGCGAATAAATCCGGTAGACGCGGGGTTGTAGTATATTTTGCGATGGAATTATGCTTTATTAAGAAGTATTTAAAGCGATTACCACGCGACATTTTTACGCGACTCAACCGAATCCGTCATCGGGAATCGAAACCGTAACTCTCCTTCGACTTACCCGTTTCAAAGAATTTCGTATAACAATCTGAGATGACAAAATGACGATCGAACGAAGCGGAAAGGACAAAGTAAATTCGGTGATGATGATCAATGCTTACCTTGCTTTAGGGGCATTTGTTTAAACTGCAAGCAGAAGGGTTCCCTGTGGTCCGGCAGGACGGGCCGCGAGGTCGCGCCGCAGCCGCACACGCGCGTCAGCGGCGGCGGCTCCCACACTGCAGCCGGCAAACGACCATAATTATGTACTAGCCTTAGCGGTACTAAGTAATACGTGTACCTACAGTACCTTTAGGACAGCTCTCAAAGAAGTATCTAAGCCTGCAATAGCCTTAGTGTTGTAGTTGTAGATACAAGGAACAATGGAATACAATCTTTTCTGGTATTGAGACTGGTTTTAATTTTGAATAATAAAATAGAAGTACTTATTTCATTACCGGTAAGCTTCAAATTACTTCCGTATTTATTCTTTGAAATCACAAGAATCACTTCAAATGAAATAAAATAAGCGGACGCGAGTCCCCTCGGCTCCAGTTCCAATTCAATTTAACTTTTAACATTTCAAATAACCGATTTGAGTAACTTTTAAAACAGGTTTGGAGGCTCCACTCACTCACACTCACGTAGCAGGAAATAAATACACAGTGGTCCCTCGCCCGCTCCTTCAATACGCAGCACCTTAGCTTTATAAAGGACATAATTTTTCCAAAACTTCCTTTGAACTACGCATTAATTTCCTCTTTTTTACGGTGAAAAAATACAGTAGCCGTTTCGAGCCTTTAATATTGCCACAAAAGGACCTCTGGCGAGCTAGATTACACTTCGGAGGGCCGAAGTCGTGAAATTGGGTGGCTTTCGTCCCTTCCCGTCTTTTATGCTATCTGCGACGTCAGGAGGAAACGGTAAAGAAACTTGACGGATGGCGCGACGTGTATTTGCCTTTGTCTCGTCACATTCAGCTCCAAGAACGAAATTTTAAATGGAAAAGAAATGGAATGTTGCTTTTGCAATTTAGGTAATTGTCTGTCTGTGTGACTACGAGTTTTGCACTCGTAGTCCTTGTGTACCATGGGAGCGCTCACCAATCTCCACAGGCGGGCGGTCGCCGGGCGGGCGCGCGCGCTGCACCGGCGCTATGTACTCCAGCTCGTAGTGGCAGTGGCAGATGTTCTCTGAAATAATTCACCAGCTATCACTCCTGTGGAAGTAATAAGCTGAACATTATTGAACCTGCTTAATGCATAGTAATGTTCAGGCCAACTGCACGAGCACTTGATTACTTATGTGAATTAAACGGACTATAATAAAGCCGTGAGTAAGGTTGGACCACTGGACTGGGATAATTTCAAAACTACAGTCTGGCCCGTTTAAATTGAATGAAATTGAACTATGGAGGATTTTTTAAAATATCAACCCTTAAGAGGGTGAAAAGGGGTTATAACGTTTGTATGAAAAATCACGCGTGCAAAGGCGCAGGGGAACAGCTAGTATTACACAAAATGAATGGAGTCGCTAGCGAAGGACTTGTCGCTAAACTGGGAGTAACGTTGAGCCGAGTGAAAGCTTTTCGAGGTTAAACAAAAAGGTTTTGTGCCATAAATATTGTTCTCAATTCGACCTCGATTTTGTCTGTACCATAACATCTAAGTACGTACTCAAATGAAAGGTATTGTTCTGATATTCAAATTCGCAATGAAAATGAAGATAAGTACCCTTACACCTTTACTGTTAACCTTTTACTTTAAGACACTCTAATAATTAACCAAGACTAAAAGCCCCTAACAGATTTTGCTTAAAGATGATGGGTAGGTACATCTATGAATAAGTTGTGAAAGATTTTGAAAACATTTTGCAGAAGACCGTAACCAGTAGGTATACCTGTTTCAGCCATCTTCAACAGAGATAAAATGTCATGATGACATGCGATGCCTAGGGATACAATAACACAATCTTTTTACCTTAAACGCTATATGATTCAATGTATTATTTCTATTACTGGGTATACGAGTATTGTCATCAGAAATACACTCAATAGCCAAGTTTCATGTTGATACAATTATAAAGTTAGATTGAATGCAATTAAATTAATTAGAAAGAAAAGAAAATTTATTTATTTGACCCACAACGCAGTAAGTAGGTAGGTAGGTAGGAAGATACAACGAAAAAAAAATACTTAAACCTAGTAATACAAAAAAAAACACAATAAGAAAAACAAAAACATGTAGGTAGGTGAGGCGGTAGGTAGGTTGAGTAGGTATGCGTTGTGTGGGGCAAATGGGTCCCGTCTCAGCATAAAGCTGCACCAAACATAATAAGTACGGTGCGGCGCTGGTTTTCAGACGGGGCCTAGGCGACGTGACGTGACGAACATCAATAAACATAATATTTATAGTAGGTATGTATTAATAAATGGATAGTTATATTATATATTATAAGTAGGTACATAGTAGATATATTATATAAAATAATAAGTAGGTAGGTATTAGGGATTGCAGAATCGGGTAGTTTTTAAGGAACCGGGAATACCGGGAAGCTTCACATAGGGAACCGGGAATTCCCGGGTATTTCGGGAAATTACGGGAAAAATATTTTACGTCTAGACGAAAGGTTTAAAGTTAAACTGTCATAGCTTAATATTAACCAACCATAAGTGTGAACATAAGTGCAGTTTTTTTAATGAAATTTTACATTGTTTTTCTTGCATAAACATCAACAATATCCTTACCTTACATGCTTAAATTATTAAACAGATCAACAGTGATATAGCTTTATTAGCTTTATTTAGCTCTATCCTTTTGATCAGAACCTGCGACATGCAAAAGTATGTGCGGTTGGTTAATATTAAGCTATGACAGTTTAAACCTTTCGCCTAGACGTAAAATATTTTTCCCGAAATTTCCCGAAAGAACCGGGAAACGATTTATGATTTCCCGGTTCCTAAATTGGCAAAAAAAAACGGGAATTCCCGGGTATTTCGGGACCGGGAATTCCCGGGACCAAACCCTAGTAGGTATATTATTAAATAAAGAAATTTATTGCGGGCTATATTGGTAGACTTGGTAGTACATAGTGGTGCTGAAACAGAAAAAATAATAAAACGTTGGTAATTTAGACGGACCGCGGAAATTGGATTATTATTGAAATTATTGCAGTGTAAGCCCAAATCCTGGGGAATGTAGCAGCGTCACGCGCGACATCAATAAGCAAGTTGACGGACTCCCGCGGGAAGAGTTTGTGGGAGAGACCGCTTTATAGTGCGCTACGGGAATAAATCCCGCACTTTATGTGGGTAAGTAATGTTTTGAGAGTTCGGTGTGAAGTCACAGTTCCTATTTAGGAAACATTTCCAGTTTGGAACTTTACTATAGTGCTTTCAGACTAATGTAAAACTGTCGTTATGAATCACAGCCGTAAGTCAAATACTTTACAAAACTATTTATCACTTAGAAAGGAAAGAAAGCAATCGGCTCGATTGAAAAGTGGTAAACATTATTTAGATCATGCAGGTAAGAATAGCAAGGAAGAAGCAGTCACGGAGAGAGATACTATTGAGGCAAAGCTGACTTTGATCAACGATTAATAATATTTTTTTGCCGTTGCTAGAGAATTGCTCTCAACTCGACTTTATGATATAAAAACTCGAAGCCCTCACAAAACCGAGAGCCAGAGGGGCTGGATCGTGTATTCTGTGCGATTCGCCGGATCATTAGATAACGTGATCATCGTGACGTGACGTCATAAACACATCCTTAGGCATAAAGACTTTTATAAGACACGATTGGACCACACCCAACCCTCACATACATACATACCCTATACCCCATAATAGGATTCACTACCTACATATTTGACTGGCCTCATAGCTCAGTGAGTAGTAACTCTGCCTTCTGCGCTTGAGGTCGCGGGTTCGATCCCCGCACTGGACAAACATTTGTGTGATAAACACAGATGTTTGTTCTGTGTCAGGGTGTTAAATACTTATCTATTATATATATCAGTCTCTGGTACCCATAGCACAGGCTATGCCTAGTTTGGGATCAGTTGACCGTGTAAATATGTCCGGAATATATTTATTTATATAATGACACCACAAAAGTCGGCCCAGAATAAATGTTTATACATTTAGCGCCGTGAGAATCAAACCTGTATTTCTCACCCCAAAGCCAACCAATAAGCTGAACCTACCTAAGTCGCTATTCTACGCTTCTTGGAATGCGATCTTTATAAAACGAATGGTCACGAAACTTCTCAAAGATAAAAGTATTTGCCAACTTACTGAGGGCGAAAGTAGGACAAGGAGGCCACGGGCTCGCTGCGAGAAAACTACTTAGAACAGTCAAGTGTCCGGCGTCAAGTCGTACCGCCTCGATTCATACACACGCGACGTGTGTGTGAGGCGCGCGGGCTAGTATAGTATTATGTTATCTGTGGCGCGGGTGTGCGGCACGTAGCCGTACCTTGCTCTCATCCAAACCATTAGCACAATGGCCGACCCTCAGATAAATAAGGTCGTAGAATATAAAAGATAATAAAACGCATTATTAATTTGGTTAATTAATAAAGCTGATTACAGCGTATTTTATGGAGCTAAGCCTTCCAGGGATTATGAGTGAACATAATAATGTTTCTCGCAGTCAACAGAAAAGAGTACTGCTAAATAATTCATTTTAGTACCTACACCATCTATAGTAAGGCTATTTATTATTACTATAATGAGCCTGTAGCGTTCCACTGCCGGACAAACACCTGCCTTTCTTCCTAACACTCTTTTCTGTGATCAGATCTGTGGACTTTATCTCTCAAGGTTAATAATAATAGAGTTAAAATCAGAAGGCGGTTGCATGGTAAATTATCAATATTTTTACTAACATGCTATTTGATTCATAACTGGTAGCCTACAAAATGGCATGGTGCATGCGAGTATACCCTGTTTGCAATAGATAGTGCCTTATTAAAGCAATATGATGATTTTGATTATCCTCACACAGAAGTGAGACATTGCAAGCTAACCAAACGCAAACGTACATTATAACCACCACCACATGGGAGCAGTACCTACTGCGAACAAAGAGACATCTACGCCGCAATTCGTAGAGCCCTGCTACGAAACGCGTAGCGTGCTACGACATTATAAAGTTTCGTAGCGGTCTTTCACTTAATATACAAGCGAGCTAAGTCATAAGTATAACGAAATAGCTTCCGCCCGCGGCTTCGCTAGCGTGGTACCTTCATAAAAAGTAGCTATAAAGAACTTTTTTAACCGTCTTCCAAAAGGAGGATGTTCTAAAGTCGGCTGATTTTTTTTTTGTATGTATGTTACTCGATATCTCCGTCAATAGTAACCCGATTTTGATGATTCTTTCGCTGGTGTATAGAGTATGATCCCGGGGTGGTCTCATTTTAATTTAATTCCTGAAGGATTGCAACTTGTCCCGTAAAACTTAAAAAAACGTCATCATCTCTTGAAATCACGACTTGCCGAAATATTTTTTTGTCGACTGTGGTATGGTATGGTAATTCCCGCGACTACGTCGATTGCTGCTATTTTTATATAAACTTTAAACTTAGGGGTTGTGTTTCGGGAATTCCTTTCTGTGCACCCATACGTTACACTACCCTGCAAATTTCATACTCTTAGGATTTTGGTTAGGCTTAGCGTTGATTTTCAAAGAGAATAAAACCACTACGTTTGATTGACAGTCAGTCAGTCAGTACCGTCAGAGTTATAACTTATTATTGATGTTTTTTATACTTTTGTTTTTTATTCGAACGTTTAGGTTTCCAGTGTCATCCTCAGTAGGTAAGCAAAACGCAAAGAGGTTGATAACAAAAAAAGAGGTTGATATTGATCTTGTAATTAAAGAAGTGGAACTCTACCTAGAGCAAATTCAAAATATTGTTTAAAAAAATTAATAAATTATTGGCATATAGGCAACTAAATTAATTCCTAATAAAAATTGAGCTTAAAATCCGCAGTGGCTGCAAGATAAATAATTCAGGAGGCATTATTCGCCATAAAGCGCGGCCTTGCCGGAGCCGCGACCACGCATAAACTGAGGCATAAACATGTTTAGCGAATGTTCGGCCGTCACCCTTTTCCCTGCTTTTATAGCCGTTTGACTTATTGAGAAAAATAGGCCATCGTGTATATTATGGAAGGAATAGTTTGCAGATATTATACCGATACTTAGGATTAGGAGAAATAATTTATTGTACGCGACCTCAGATTACACCTTCAGTCTTAGTAGCCTCGTGACCTCGTTTCATCTTCAAGGTTATTCATTATATTATTGTTACTTAATTCAAGGTTATTGTTGAATGTCCGTGTGCCGTACTGAAGTATAACCCTCGCGATTTTGTCTAGGTCACCGCCGACGTCCGTCGAGGATGGTCTCAAAAATTAATGTTTCAAATTCGAGTAATAGGAGGAGGTAGGGCACAGCGAGATTTTCTCGTTCTGAATTGGAGCAGTCCGCCTGGGGAGGTACCTCCACCTTACAGAAGATCGCAGCCAAATAACATTATTTGTTTCAAATAGTGTTGTGTTCCTGCGATGAGTAAGGTTGCCAGAGCTCTTTAGGGGGGGAGGGGGTTCGGGGTCGGCAACGCGTGCGTAATGCCTCTGGTATTGCAAGCGCTCATAGGCTACGGTAACCGCTTACCAACAGGTGGGCCGTATGCTTGTTTGCCACCTCAGTTGTATAAAATAATAATAATAATAATAGTAATGAAACGCTTGCATTAGAATGGCAATAAGACGGCATGGTGGGTCCCCATATCCTGTGCTTGTGTAAAATTGGATTTTAAACTATATTTGAAATGATAAATGATGGAGGTTACAGGGTCTTATATTATTTTGAAGACGGTTTTTAACGGCATTCATTTATTTAGCACCACCCAATACTTCTGACAGCTACAAGTCAAAAGGAACTTCTACTAAAGAAAAGAGATTTTGGCATATGTCATGTTTATAGTAAGTAGATCAAGGAATGCATGACCCTAGTAATAATATTTCCGTTTTGCATTACTTGTTTGGATCTCAGGTTTGGATGTAGTATTTTGTCTTGTGTGAGTGTTTGTGTTTGTATATTATGACCTTCTACTTTGTATGATTGTCTCGATATCATAAAACTTCGTCTTCCGCAATTTATTTTACGCTTAAAAAGATGATACAATAGCCGGGTAAGTAACTTATTTAATAGCCGAATGTACTCGTGAGATAGGATACGATGTATACACTCAATTTATTGGGACAAAGTTTCGGGACGCGCCGCCGTCGCCTTATTATGCTTGTTCGATCAGAAAACATCGCTAATAAAAGGAGACAAGTAAACAGTCTGCCTTCTCCACGAGCCCTAGAGGTAGGGGCGTTTTTAGATTGAATATTGTTTCAACTCTCAAAGATACAGTCACCTCTTATGATTTCAATAATTTCATCATTTTCTAACTAATGATTTAACTGATGGAGTGACGATTCATAAAATTAACTCCCCATTACAAAACTTAGTCCCTGAATAGCAACTAACATTACATCACATAGAACTCACAAATAAACACATCAAACATAGACGACAAAATTAAGTACTTAGTATAGTAATATACATAGATATAATATAGATGACATTATTACATACATTATGTAGTTAGTAAGAAAACATTGCCATAATAAACAAGGAGCCGCGCAAGCTGAGGCATATAATTATTTGCTTGACGATTGTTTATTGGTCCAGCATTAAATCCATTAATTACCTTGTGACAGATGGTCAAAGAACCAGTGTGGTGAAATGATTCAGGCAAGCTCTTGAAGATTAAAGACAATGGTAATGTGCGATCGTTGTTTTTGCGTGATTTAGTCCTACGGAACCCTGTTTATTTTGTAGAGCATGCCCGAATGATAATTTATGGTGTTCCATGGAACTCACGAAATAGGTCGTAAATGTAATGTTATATATAAATAAATCGCGTCAAACAGCGCGAGTAAATAAATAAGGCACTTTCACGAACACGTCGGCTTAGTGCTGAGTCGGCTCGTAAAGGCTCGCGCCAAGTATTTCCAATTTCAGAGGAATTAAAATAAATTTGAAGGGAAATGATCGAATTGGAATCCGTGGCACGGGAGGCTGCGCGTTAAGCATCACAACTCGTTCAACTCGCGCAATTTATCAAATTATACAAAAGCTTTTACCAAAATCTGGAACGACACACTTACTCGGAAACATCCTGACGCATTTTCTCTAGGTATTAAAGAAAAGCACCTATGTCCAGAATATTTATTTATTTATTTATTAGTGCAGCAGCGGCACATACCTACACCTCACTAAAATATATATTGCGATTTTCCTCACTCGGAACTACACAGAGATAATTATAGTGTTCTGCTTTTAAAATAATTATATTTTGGTAGTAATTTAATCTTTTTTTTTTAAACGCACAAAGAACAATAATTAGCATTCAAGGACAGTTCAAAAAGCGATGTTTTATAGTAATATATTTATTTTAAATCGTGAATATGGGGTAGGTTTACATTATTGTTCTGTAGTACGCTTAGAGCATGAGCTCGGTAAAGTAATAAAACGTAATGAATAAATTAAGGTCTAAGAGTTTGTTTCGGTTTTAATTTGGTTGTATCCCATCATGTTTTTAATATATTATAACTTGATAAAAAAATTAAGGTACTAAGTTTATATAATCTGCTTTTGAATTTCTTGTCTTTTAAGTACATAAATTGTGAAGAGCTCGTTAAAAACTGGTTCATTTTGTTTGGCAAATCCTTAATAGGCCAAAAGTTTATTTGTTACTGGCAAGTTAATTCGAGAGGAAATAAATCATTGTAGTTAAAAACATGAAGTACCTACCAATCAGAAGGCCTTCGGAGATGAGAAGTTCCGTAATAAAAAAATATTAATTCCTCATCGTATGAAGGCGGCATATAGTGCTATGGCTAATTATATTAATGAACAAAATAAAAAAGAAATTCGCGACCAAAGTCCAACATTGCGTCAGCATGTCCAGTGTAAATCCACTACATGTTGTCTCCGATGAGCCGCTTGTCTCTCCTCCATGAGGTCCATTTCAAAGCAAATGCCGTGATTAATCCCGTGATTGATTGGATACGTGTTTGCTGACGCAGCAATGATTGTGGAATGCTGTACCCGCTGCTGATGGACGGATTATATTTTATGAAATACCATTGTACTGTACATACATATGATTAGGTTATTGAAGGGAATAGAGCGTGCGTATTCATCTTCATCATCAGCCGTAGGACGTCCACTGGTGAAAACAAGTCCGTCTTATACACTTCGTTTCAAATTGATTGATCCTGCACCTGACGGCTTCCACGCTGTTCGTTGGACTGTTCAGTATTCAGTATTCATTTATTACATACATTTTTTGTACACGTCACATTAACAAAAAACAGTATACATTGTATACAGAGTTGTATAGAATTAATAAATATTATATAATTGGAAACCAAAAATATGTCAAATAATTATAAATATGTCATTATTACAAAATAGATAAATTAAAAATTAATTAAATCACTACCCTAGGACCGGTGAACTCATCGAACGAGTAGAACGTTCTTTCATCTTTACTTCAATTTGTTCCATCTATTGGGGACTACAATATTCTATACTGCAATTTCCATTGCGTGTTCTCCCTTGAGAATTTTTCTGGGCCAATGGCCGACAGCTCTCATTAGTTAGTTCTCACTACTGATATGACTGCACGCTATGAAGCGCTCAGCTGTTAACTTCATTAGAGGTCGACCATCCATATGGTAAACATGCTTTTAGCTGGTACAATGATATTAATTTTAAGCCACGAGCAATTGTTTCGAAAATCTGTGCAACCCGCGAACGAATAACACTTCCACGAAATGGAAGCCCGAGCAAAATAAATCTAAAAACCATTACTTCTATTCAAGAGCATACTTACTATTTATTCTCCTGTCAGACCATCATAATTTTTAATGTCCGAGTCTCCGTGTTGTGACGACGTAGCTACTGGAGGGTATACTCACCAGCTCTGACTGCGCGCTTCCTGTCCTCCTCCTCAAACATCTCCACTGAAGTGCTTGGCTTGAATTTATTGGCATCCCAGGGGAACTCCTCTCTCTTTGGGCAGAAAATCATAAATTTTTTATCAGACACATCAAAACATAGAGCATAAATATAATAACCTATAGAGAAATCAATGCGTCAATTACCTACTCTTTTAAGGGGGCAAAGTAAACTCGTTTAAAAGAAAAGCTGCATGCTTCGGCACAGACGCCATGCCATGCTATTAATTATGTAATCATTCCATAATTACATAGTCAGCATACAAAGTCAGCATTATTTGATAATTTGTAATACGTATTGTATTCATGATAACCGACCGATGCGTGCGCTTGTTGATCCAGTTTTGGTTAGTCAATATAATTGTTATAAAATAGTAGGTAATACCAAATACAATACATAAACCTAACCTATAGTGAAAAAATGATGTTTATGCTCAAGTATTTTACTAGTTTGGTCAGACTCATTTCAGAAACGTAAACAGTTGTTAAATAAGTAACCATGTGATGGCACGGTTGACCAGAGATCCAGAGATCCGTCAAAATATGGTCGTACTAAACATGACATGTATCTATAGAAATGACAAGGAATTTCAGAAAGTGACCAAGTAATGAGATCACCTTTAATCAATTGACGCATAATAAAGGCCATTGTGTTTTTATGTGATTGTGTTACAAGAAGTCGAAATTGTTCAACCTAAGTAGGTACCTATAAGTACCATATTTGTATCTAAACTATTAGCAGTGACTGTTCGATGTACGAGTAACTTTTAGACAGTAAAATAAGATTTTATCACGGAAACAAAGTAATAAGTTTCATCATGCATGCGGAACTATAAAGGCGTCTCGTCGGCGGTGACTCTCTCGCCGGACGCTACGCCGCCGCCTTCATGGAATTTGCCCGCCACTTCAGCAATTGGACATTACTCATCTCGACCTCCTTCCTTATTCTTCCTTTACACAATGGGTTGACCATTATTCACGTTCTAAAATTGGATTGAGCAATGAATTGCTCTGATTTCATCCGATTATCACATATCTTGTTTTTTAGTCACTGTTATTTATCATGTTACTGTTATGGAAATAAGAGTCTAGCAGCTTTTATAAGAACCTAGTATCTACAATTTACCTACTGGGTGATAACATTTTTCAAACTAAAACCGCCAAGTGAGCTAAAGCTGTTTTTGCATCATTTTAAATTGATATAAATTGGAAAGAAATGTGCGCTTGAAGAGACTGTAGATCTTCATTAGAGATCGTCGCGTCACTTCGTCACGAGTCAACCAAAATTGATGAACACATATTATTTAGTTTCACGCGTACTACTGATGGACTTCGGTACTAAAAAAAATGTAGTAGTTTTCTAGATGTGACGTCGTAGCGATCACACATAAATCGACCCGAATCATCATTCATTCATTTACAAAAGTAGAGTAACAATATTTTGGATCACATTCATTCTAAAAGTAAAGCTAATACATTGCTATCAATTTTCCTGAAATCAAACGTTTTGGTTATTTTGCGATGGAAGTGGATCGATCCACGAGAAGAGGATGATTTATAATGGAACGTTCCGTGCCCGAGCCGAGGTTCACGCAACGGTATGGACACGAGAAAATGAAAGGCTCCTTTCCGCTCACGGCTTCGCTCGTAGCTCATATGCTATTCTAGGTAAATAACTTTATCTTTTCCAAGTTTCAACGAAATCGGATGAGCCGTTACGTCGCGTTTGAACAACAAACATCCAAATATAGTCACAAACTTTCACATTTATAATATTAATAGTAGGTTGAACAAGAAGTCAAAGAAAATTGAAGGTTTGCTTTCGCAATTCATCCTGACTCCTCCTCCTAGGAGCCATCCTTTGTGCATCTTTTGTTCCTTACGATAGCTCATCCTGGTCATAATGCTGACCTAACGCAACATAAAAAGTAATTAATGAGAGGCTGCACGGCAAGCGAGACCTCATTCCTAACTCATATTGTGTATTCCGCGGCGAGCACCGCAGCGCACAGCCTCCGGCCTTGAGATTTATACATCTCATAATTTAAAAAATGATGCCACAATATGCGACCGATGCACGTGAAATATGGCACAAGTTGATGATTAGGTACTAATTTTATAGATTATACTTTGTAACTCTTTACGTTTTGTACTGTGCCATCATATTAAAGATTAGAAAATGTAATGTTAGTGCAGGCAAGTGTAAGTGACTCTACTTCAGCTTTACCTCTAGTCCCCAGTTCTACTACCTACTTAGTGTCGGCTCGGAGCTGGGTCTGATTAGATTAACCTATCCTTTATTCATATCCTCTCCGGAGCCCAGTCATGCGAGTTAATTAATAATGTAGCAGCGCACCGCCTGCAACTCAAGGGCTATCTACTCTCTGTTCTTTATTTATGCGTGAATTATTAATGCAGAAAATATTGCAAAGTAACACGAATACTACTGAAAACCAGAAACATTACAAGAATATCAACAAGCTACATCCCGAACGAGTCCTGAGCCTTTAAAGAAACCTTGTTTGAGTGTTCTACTATCAGAATTGGGTTATGTTCCCGCTAGGCGCCGTAAGTGCTGCCTGTCAGCCGGCCGACTCAAAAACAAACAGCCACGAACTGTGTACCAAGTATATGAGCGTAGTTTTAACATAATATGTTCACACTACGCTCACATACTTGGTACCAATATTAGTTTGAATATTATTCAAACTAATATTGGTTGGTAACCTATGAGCCTAGTGGGAACGTATTACTAACATAATCACGAGAGCACTGGTGGAGTGGTGGTAGTGACCTCGCCTTCCGATCCAAAAGTCGTAGGTTCGAATGCCAGTCGTGCACCAATGGATTTTCCGTTCGGAAAATTAATGAACGATATTACTAGTGCTTACGTGCTTACGTGCTAGTCACGTCACGTCGCCTAGGCCCCGTCTGAAAACCAGAGCCGCACCGTACATATTATGTTTGGTGCAGCCTTATGCTGAGACGGGACCCATTTGCCCCACACAACGCATACCTACTCAACCTACCTACCGCCTCACCTACCTACATGTTTTTGTTTTCTTATTGTGTTTTTGTATTACTTAGGTTGAAGTATTTTTTTCTTTGTATCTACCTACCTACTTACTGCGTTGTGGGTCAAATAAATAAAATTTCTAAGATTTCAATTCAATTTCAATTTCAATTTCAATTCTTTATTTGTGATTCAAGATATGTGGCATGTATACGCAAGGAGCCTCTAACAGGCGCTTCACCACAATGGTTCTTTCACCAAGAGTCATTGCCGTTAACTTAAAGAAAAAACTATTGTCACCACAAGCAATCAACGTAATAGTGGTTCTTCGCATGCAAGTGGGACACAGATCAATTTCTGGGAAAATGCTATAACTTCTTTTATTTCAGTCACATTTGTACTGTCGCTAACCACGTTAGCAAGAAATATAATACGAAGGACGAACCGGTAAACATAACTCTATTTTACGACCCACCATGAAATAGAGTACACCGCAGTTACAATAGTGCTGTACTATAACAGCTCTCTCGTGACTTTTGTTGGGATGCTTTATTCTAGCTCCTCATTTTTATCGAAAGCCTAAGATTCATGTTGAGGCTATTTACTTTTATAGGACCATTGAATACACATGTAAAAAATCTAAAATCTGTAGAAGAGCCAAGGTCACTGGAAAGGTCAAATAACTCTATCTATTACAAGTTTCATCCAAATTAGTTGAACCGTTACGGCGTGATTGAAACACAAATATCCAAACATATAAAAATCAAAACATCCTCACAAACTTTGGCAATTATAATAATTATTATTAGGTATAAAACTAATCTTATCTAAAGCGAAATTTGGAACTAATTTAGACAGTGACTTGGAATAGCATAATAGTCTATCCGGCTTTTATCAAAGTATCACACGAGTAAACCCGGGGACGGAAACTGGTACTATTAAATAATTACAGTCCCGGCTTCAATTTAAACACAACAAAAACATCTATTACACGTTTTAGCTGCAATTTAGCTTTACGAGAAGTTTACAAGGTAGCAAAAGTTTAAAAGCTATTTAGCTTTCAAAATACATTAAAATATTCTAGTACCTATAATAGTGCCCACATTTGCAAAAGCCCGCTTGAATGTTTAAATTACAGCATAAATACTTCTATTCAGGACTAACTTACTAAGAACAATATTCCAAAATAAAACAAAGCCGATATTGGACGTATTAAGTGAAAATATAAAACAGCAGAAACTTTGTTTCTTTGAGAAGATGTCCAAACTTTGGAATAGCAAACGGCAACCAACAAAACTCGTACAGTGACCGTCAACAGAATCAACCGAACACAACATGCCATCAAAAGTATTTCCATAAAAGTTCCGTCGACTGACCGACCGCGACCGCGAGTAGGGACTATGTCAGCACTAACAACTAAAGCCACAACACACGAACAATATTGACCATTTCAAATGGTAACCTACAATAAACGAGAAGCTTCACCGAATTTCCGTTCTAAAATTAGAAACACAAGAAATTTTATAATAATAAAATTGTTTTAATTTCTCATTGATTATCTTATAGGATCCTACGGCATGTAATACGTTTTTCAAAACAATCAAATGAATTTTAGTCAAACATTCTTAGTGAAGTGAAAGTAGTTTGACAATAACTGCATGGATTGAAACAATTATAACTAAGGATGAAACAGAATATGAAGATATCTGTTGAAGCTGTCTGTCTATTCCCAGACAAGTTCTCAGGTTACAGCGCAACAAAAAGTTTTATAGCAAATTTTTATAGCAATATAAATGGCCATGAACTGAATGAAAGAAAAGTTTTGGGGAAATCGACATAATATGTTTATTGCCTTTTATAAATAACAAGAAGTGAACAATTTCAGAAACGGGACCACTGGTTTTCAAAATGATTTTCGTGATTTTTTTAGAATAAATACAGAATGGCATTGACTTTGTTTTGTTGAACCCTTAGCGAAGTGAACTTGTCAAGGCGAGAGCGCGCAATTATCGCTCGTCATGGAACACAAAGGGGAATGCTTTTTTTATTCTCTTTCCGTGACTTTATAAAGGCAACTAAAGTAAAAGGTTCCTCTTACGATAGTGAGCGCTTCCGTATCACTAAACCCTTAGAAAATTTGGTGTTACATTCACAAACTAAGCAAATTGGAGCGGAGAAATAATAATAACGATAGTTTGGATGGATGGATGGATGAATGTTGGTTATTCAATCACGCAAGAATGGCTGAATACATCTGGATGAAATTTGGCACAGTGACAGATAATAGTCTGAAATAGCACATAGGCTACGCGAGCGAAGCCGCGGGCGGAAGCTAGTGTTTAATGAATGGACAATGAATTCTCATAAGACCGTTCGTCGTTACGTATAAAATGATATAAAAAATATATTACATATATACATTACAGATAGATATATTACAGGTATTAAGATTTTTGATGAATAACAGGGTATAGGTATGCCCAATTGCCCATTGACCAGTTGTGGACATCTAATAATGAAAATGTATCGTGCTACGAATTAACCTGACTTCTCCGCATGATCAAGGTCGAGTCGTTCCTCATCTCCTCTCCAATCGGCAATTCGCAAGCGATCTCCAAACCCTGTGAACAAAAGGATTATTTTTATTGAAAAAACCCACACATAAGATTTGACCCGAGTTGAAGCGAAGACCGCGCGGCGCGCGACGCTTGACTATTTTACTTAAGGTGAGTGATAAATTGTTTTATGATTTTTGAATTGTTTTTTCTCAATAACTGCAAAACGCACAGTTCTGATTTTTATGACAAAGATAACTTGAGCATTTTATTTACCAAAATCCAAGACAGAAACGCGATTGGTAAAACTTTTCTCAATAGATTTATTTTTTTAAAGTTGGGTCTCTGCAACTGTTTTTTCGAAAATACTCTGAGATTATCAAACAGAAATAACTTTTTTAAATATTGTGTTAGACAATAGCATTGGGTACCTAAATCCAAGACACTTTTTTAAAAAAATACATAGCTTTTAAGATAATCAATATTTTCTTATATTTCGCTTACGTCGATTACTTTCGAGTGCTTTCTAACGCTTGCTATCTTTTTCCGCATCAATTACAGTACATAGCGCTGTCACTTTCTTCGCCTTAAGAAAGATAACCGCGTTAAGAACACGTTATGTGAGTAAGATTACAGATTGCGTCAGCACACCAAGAGAAACGCGTCAGATTGAGCAGTAACGTAGTACCTACTCGTACATTTCTAGTTATATCATTGTCTCCGTGTCGTTATCCCGCAAGTTATTTGATGAGTCATGAAATAATATAATGCTACTTTACAAGAAAATTCATAATTTTATAGAAAATTTAGCGCGTAAATAAAGCTATGCGTAATTTATCTCAATCTAATCGATATAATTAAGGTACTAAACAATTATAACTATTTAAATGTATAATGTCTCGTAAGAAATATATCAAGCTCTAACTTGTATCCAAACTGGGCTCGTCTTCATCACGCGAAATGACATAATGATCGATTACATGAGCTTTGATCCCGAAAGTAGTTCACTTTGATCGCAACCTTCCAACTAATATCCAACAAGTGATTATAAGTTGGGTTCCATCTCGACAGTATTGTATTGCTAGTTATTTGCTCAGCGCTTAGTGGAATTGGCAACGGTTCCGAGTAGCCATCATAGTAGGTTATCATAATACCAATATTGACCAAAGTAACCAACATTAAATTACTTTTAAAGACTTTCTAACATTTTTTGCAAAAAGAAAACGGTTGAGAAAAATTAATACTTTCAACGTTCACCCCGAGCGGATACAAAGAGGCGAGCGCCACCGCCGCCGCCGCGCCGCCGCGCCGTACGAGTAAAATAAAGTTTATCCTCAATTTTACGTGTACGAGGATGCGGGCTTACAAAAAAATTTTTCCTCTGATTTTGGTCACCAGAGTGAACATACGGACAGACATATCTCGTCATTAAAAAGGTTCATTCAATTAGAACAAGGCTTTCAAAACGGGCTTGTTCCAGCTTAGCAATAAAATATCATGCAGGTATGTAGCTACCGATGTGAAATGTCGACTGTTTCATGATCTAACTACGAGTAGGTACTAACTACATGCTGAGCTCAACTACAATTATCCATTCAGGTGTCATTTACAAATGAGTTCCAGTTCAGTTATCAAATAAGCCATCTACTGAATTTATGTATCTATTAAACATTTATAAATGTTGGTGCGCAAAATTACCATTTAGATTGTGAATTCATCGCGGCTCCTAATAAATTAATTTTGCCACAGATGCTATTGTCCCACTAAGTGTAAAATAAGTGAATAATTCTACTGGAAAATTACTAAATTTGTTACATAATTGAAATCGAAAGTCCGTCCCAAGATTATTTTATGACTCGACAAATCACATTTATTCTGGATTTAGTTTTTCCAGACGCAGAGGACCTGACCAAGGGCTTAAAGATAATGACTAACTAAACATTTTCGAGAACTAAGATTATTTTTCAAAATGTAATAAACGTGAAAATAGAATGCGTTTGAAAGGATTGAGCTTCAAAGACATTTGTATTAAGCAGCAACAAAAAGCTTCTTTAGGTACTTCAAAAATACTTGATTAATCATCATTATTACAACCATTTGCACGAATTCGTTGATACTAAATGAATGGAGCACGAAGATCGGCTAACGAATAACATTTTTGGCTTCAAACTAGAAACTGCTGATCTTTTAAAACTGTTCTAGAACTACGAGAACGCAACGTTGAGGAAAGTTTCTCTACGAAAACGAAAAATGGAGGGTTTCTGAAGAAAAATTGCGGTCGATTCTAAGAACGACTGAAATAAATCGTTGAGCTTTCCGGTCGTAATACTTTATTCTGTAGAATACTTGCAGGTACTTTAAAACTAAAATTAACAATCCGATTAATAAGTTGATCATATATATCCAATTTAATTTTTATAGTATTATCATATGCAGTTAGTTAGGGTTGCCGCGCACTAGAGCCGTTCACAATAACATTATTTTATGAAATTCCATACTGCAACGCAGCCAGATACAGGGGTCCAATATGGGGTTAAAAAAAAGTAATACAATAACATGAAAGTGTGTTAATAAGTGGGGTGTCGTATAAAATAGTTTTGTTTACCTATACATTCCAAAACGATTTTTATTTTTATTCTAGGCAATATAGTTTGTGAGATTCAACGAAAACTACGTGAGCCGTTTGATTAAGTCTCAATGACTTCGTAGTTCAGGTAACATTAGTTAGAACATGTTAAAGGTATGATTTTCAAAGTTCATCTTGCCTCAACGATCACTGAAGGACCAACATTTAGCTGACATCGCTTAGTTGTACCGCTACTCACAGCGACGGCGGCGTCGATGACGAGGTAGACGGGGCGCGGCGCGTGCCGCACGCGCGCGCGCCGCACGAACACGCGCCGGCCGCACACCGCGCGCGCCTCCACCACCACCTGCAACACATCACTCATAATCTTCATTTCAGCCGCAGGACGTCCACTGCTGAACATAAGCCTCCCCCATAGATTACCAAAAATAATCATTTGCCCATACTCGCCACGCAGATAAAGCTCGTGTTGTTGATAGGGGACGCTGCTGCCCATCCCCTAACTCCGGTGGCCCCGGCTTAAGAATAGGCCCCTCCATTTCTACCACTGGATGTCGTAAGAGGCAACTAAAGGAAACATATGAATAGTTAGGTACACTGTACTAATGTGTGTACAGTAAGTAACCACTCACCAGTCTATTACAAACTGGTCCCATGTACGTTTGTGACTACCTCGGTGGCGGTGGTATTCCCGCTGCGGGGCAAATGTTTGCATGATCTGCTAATATTAGGTCTGGGTCTGGGTGCTGTGGTAACATCCATCGTACTCGTAGTTTCAGATACCCTCGACACAGGGAATCCTAGTGGGGGGTCAGGACTATGTTTGGGACTGTTATGTGTTATTTATTTTATTCTGGGTATCAAGAACAATTACTATCACCATTCCTGATTCCCATAGAGAATCTGATTCGAAACTCTTGTATCTCAGCTAGCAATGTGTTCTCCATGCCAACAAAGTTGTCCGCGAATGGCATCAGTTCACTACAGTAAATATTAATGATGAGTGAGGTTAGTATTAGCTGTCATACGAACGAATGAGTAGAGTAGTGCCTGTTTACTCAGTTAAAAGAGATCCCTTAGCCTTTTAGCTCCGGTATTTCAATACTATATTGCCTGTTTGATCCCGTGAACCACCACCGGTAATATTGTACCTACTTGTCATAAATCTAACATGTTGAACTCTTGTGCTAGAAAACAAGCTTTGTATTGCTTTGAAGCTTTCAATCGTCACAAAATCAATACGGGGAGGTATACAATATTATTTTACTGTTTATTCTATAATTTTCATCTCAAGATGACGGTGATATAAATGTAAACTGCGGACTCAATAGGAAAGGAAGGCATAGTTTACTAAAAGAGTGGCGCTGGCATTAAATTATTGCTTTGTTTGCCAAAAGCAAAGCCGACGTAATGCCATAATATTCCCTTTGTTCCGTGACAAAAGAAAACAGAGGGCAGGAAAATATTAATATTTCACGCACCATGTTTCCCAGATTCGGAATTTCGGGACAATCGTTCCTGCCAATCAAGATAATATTAAATGCCCCACTCAACCCGGAGCGAAGACAGTTTTCGTCTTATATAGTCTCTCAACGACAGAAATTAATTCTTTAGAGTCACTAATCAGCAAGCTTAGTGAAATTAGGTTAGTACTACTAGATTATATTGAGGGCGCTGCACCCGGACGTCACCTACAGATATGTCAGTAGTTAGATAAAAGTGTATAATTGATTGTATGAATTACTTAATAATCAATAAATTCGCTTAAGCCTTATTTTTTTAGTTTTAATAATGATGAAATTATCAGGTACTAATAGTTTTATACTACCGCGAAAAACGCTATAATGTTCTTCCAAAATATCTACGGAGCTTTATGATAGTAACAATTTTGTTCGTTGATAATTTCGCTTTAGCACCATTGCATAAGTCTTTAGAATGCAGGAATAGAAGGCTGACAGTTCAAAACGAGCCGGATTGTGTCCGTGCCCCGGGCGGGCGGGCGGCGGGGCGGCGGGGCGGCGCCCAACATCGAGTGGTTTCTAAGGATTTCACTTCGCTCGTGCCGATAGCTCAAGTGAAAAATTCTTTAGAAATTATTGATGATTTTATTCAATAGTTCATCAGAGATGTAAGCACTTAGCGCACGCTTGTAAATATACAAGCGTGCGCTAAGTAGGTTCTATTTCAGATTGAAAATATTCAACTCTCGTAAGAGTACATAATAGTGAGGCTACTGGGTAGATGCGAGTTCTGTTGATACTCGTAGGAATCGCAGGTTCAGTCTATATAGGTATGTAGCTTATCACTTTTTTTCAAATAAGAGTCAAGTTAGTTGAAATATTAACTTTTACACTACTCACTTTACATGCTTTCGATCTTATTTGGTGATTACAACGTATTGAATAATGAAAAAAGTACGTAATCCTTTAAATTCGCCGAAACTCACTTGAAACTCGACTTCACCATAGCTCGGCACTTGCAACTCATTGGGTATGAACATAACATTCAGGACTTTGTCTTCTGCAAAAAAAAGACAATACGCCTATAGTCTCTTGCACGACAAACGAGACAGTGTGAGATTGTACTGTCGAGAGCGCCCTCATCTTGCATAACCTCACGTGCTTCGTGCATAAATACCTAGGGGCGGATCCCAGGTCACCGACGTGGGTATGGGCGTCAGGTTTGTGACGCGTAGTCTGTAACACGACAGTCGAAGCAGCGTGAGGGCCGCCCGTGGACGAAGCGTTGCTGTGCCGCGTTCGCTGTTGAGAGCCCCTTCGTCTAAAATGCAACCTTCACCTAAAATGAGAAGAAATCAATTCAGTCGTACGGTGGCCGAGAAGTCGATATAGAAATGCGGGACGTCCGGCAGCGAGATGGGCAGAGGACAGTCAACGTCGTGGGCCTTAGATGAACAAGACTAACGCAGGATCGTAATGGGTGGCACAAACAAAGGGAGGCCGAAGCTCAGCGGTGGATGATAGTGGATGATGATGGTGATGATGAAATTGATAAAACAAATTTCATGTTCCAATTTTCCTCTAAAATAACACTCATAAAGATATCACAATGTTATTTGGCGAGTGTGTTGCTCGTACAGAATGCGGCGCGCGTTGGAAGCGTGCCGGCAATTTGGAGAGAGTTCAAAAAGTTTACGAGTAGCCCCGATTGGCAATACTTGGTAGTTATATGAATTTTTGAGACCTTGGTCCCAGATGCAGCGGTCTTATTTCACCAGTTTTAATTTGTTTCCACTCGCTACTAACTTGTTCCTTTATGATCCGGACACAGGTTTTATTTGAATCTATATGTAAATCGTTTTTGAATTTATTTCTAGTTATTACTTTAAATAAAAGTGCAAAAGGTTTATTGTAAGCAACCTCAGGGAGTGTTCCACACGGTATAGGTAACTAGCTTCATACCTACAGCTGCATATATAGCATAACTTTCAAAGACAATGAAGTTAGAAACTTCTCACAGTCCCCCTTCTTGTCTCCGAGGCAAGGCAGGGCGCGCAGCATCAGCCTCGGCGCCACCACCCGGTAGTGGAGGAGCGCGGCGCGGGCCTCCGCCCCGGCGCCCGGCGCCGCGCCGCACACGTCGGCCGCAGTGCGCTGCACTTGCACCAGCGTGGCGACACACCCGTCCTCCTACAACATAACAGCGCTACGAGACAACGGTGAAGCTTGGACATCCTAAATCTTTGGTAAGAGTAACTGAAGTGAAATGAAAACTCTGTGGTTTAAATAATGATGTAGTGTAGGCACACACGTAACGCACGACGTCACTCAATGACGAGTGTTTAGAGAATCTTCCATAAGAAAACAGAGGTGCGTTGATTTATATAAACAAGCATATCAAGTTACTAAAGATAAGGAATATAATTAATTAAAATTAGAGGTAAATCTCTAGTATAAAAGGGCATGATTTTACTCAGTAAACATTCAGTATTCTACCTACCACAGTCGTGTCAATTACTCCTCCTAACCAACCACATTTCAATGAGAACGAATAGTTAACTAATCCAAAGATTTTCAATTTCAACAACAAAGCAGTTGTTTCTCGAGCATGTTGCTCGCAAACTAAAAGCATCTTCTAAACTCAACAAATTTCTGAAGTCGAGAAAAGATTCGCTTTATAACTGGGTCGGTCCGTTTCGTTTGAAATGCAAATGTCAACTAAAATAGTTTACTAAGTTCTGTGTTCGTGGATAAATGGAGATCAACTGTTAGTGAGGCTGGTTTTGCGATCCCGCTTTGCTCTGAATCAAAGCAGTTTTCAATACAACCTAAAAGTAATAGAGCGTACAACAATAGCATTTTTTTTTCATTTCACTTCTCATTTGAAGCACATCTGTATTATTTATTTACTAAGTACTCATTTTTGTTTATATTTTTACTAACATTGTTTTTAATTAATTTTTTGGATTGTTTGGCCATCAGAGCTGCTGCTGCAGATCAGATTAATCTTTAACATAGTGACCCAGAGAGGACCAGTGGGAAGAAGAGACGCAAAAACCGGCTATTCTTTCTAAGCTTATAATTATTATTATGATTAAAACAAAGTATCCATTAAAATACTACACAAGTTTTCTAGGATAATGCGACCCTAACGAGTATCGGAACACCGATTTACAAAGTTCGTGCATCGTTCGGTGTCTTCCATTCCAACCGCTCGTATCCAGATTTGAATAGTTTACAAACTGCATAAGCCTGATGAAGCGTTGGCACGCGGTCCGAACTTCACGAACATCGGGATACAAAGTTTATGAAAGACGTTACCGATATTAAAGCAAGTTTTAATAGCGCGATAGATTCTCTGTTAGCTGGCAAAATCTCGGTGCAGAACAATTAAGGACCGCGTTTAGAGCAATTTCGGGGCGGATATTGGATTACTGCACTGCATTTACTACGTAGCGACGTTTCATTTGATAAATTACCTATCAGCAAAAAAGTTCAAACGTAAGGTGAGCTGCGAAAACTACACTTTGTGTGGAACAAATATGTCCTAAAGCCAGGGACTGAATTACCGCTAAACTGGGATACCCTTATTTTCAGATATGACGACATATCAATAATATATCGGTATCCAAAAAATATCGGTAGACTTCTTTTTTACTCTGGACGATAACATTTTACATTTCGAACGACGACGCTCCCTAAGCGGGGCCTCTCGCCCGCTCATGTCTTGTGATTTCGGTACCGAAATAAGATATGGATAAGATAACGATACCCAACGAAAAGGTTGAGAATATGATATCGCTAATTTAGGCTGGTTAAATACCGAAATTTAACAACCGTTTCAAGTCCCTGCCTATAGCTACTGCACAGTTCCAGAAATATCCGATTTTCTTTGAAGTCTCGCTCGATTAGCGAGACCAGTGGTTATAAGATACAAAAACAGAAGTACCGCCGAGTGAAGTATGTAAAATTATCTTAGAGCACCGTAGAGTTACGATTACCTGAGGAGCGTTGACGTCATAGTGCAGGGTGACGGTGGCCGAGGGCGCGAGCGCGCCGCGCGCGGGCGCCAGCAGCGCGCAGGCGCAGGCGCGCTCGCGGCACGCGGCGCAACCCTCCCCCCCCGCCCCCGCGCCCGCGCCCGCCCCCGCGCCCGCGCACGCGCGCCCCGCGCCCGCCCAGCGCCGCGCCGCGCCCCACCAGCAGATCTGACCGCAAGCATAGCATCAGCTCTACACTCTCCTTCAAGTCAACTCAAGGTGTTTATTTCGATAAAATCACTAGGATCACATTTAAGGAACAGTTGAAGAAACGCATTTTTGATAAGTTTGTGGGCATCTAGTTCCACTAAAACAGAACAAAATTATTCTAGGAGATTAGTATGCTGATAGGATAGTACGAGAGAACTACTGTTTTCTCGATCGCTTGACGTGTGTCTGGTTCTCTCTTCACCATCAATAACCGGTGGCCGTGACCCTCAAAAGAGGGTTTGTGACCGTGGAAGGTCTCCGAGACGTACCCAGGTATACGATGTTGTATGTAGTACCGTATGAAGGAATATTATAGTGTATCTAGTATTTTTTGTTACCTCCAATGGTTCCATTATTCGGAACTATGATCTGAATCTTAGAAAGCGCTCACATGCTGATGAGTGTCGTTGGTGATGTCCAGGGCCGCGTTCACGTGAGTGCCGGGGGGCAGCACGCCGAGCCGCACCAGCGCCGGCCGCAGCGCCGGGTGCCGCGTGGCGCACTGACGGATTATCGCGCATTGGGACTGCCATTCGTCATCACGTGTCTTAAGCCTGCAAAATCCTAATCTACATCTGGACTGGTCTCATAGCTCAGTTGGTAGTAACTCTACGCACACGCACATACCTACACTTGTTTTCTCTCTTTCTGTCCACCTCTATGGTTTTTGTATTTGTGTGTGTCATACTTTTGTTCTTGTTGTTGTGTACAGTTTGTGTGAATAAATGATTTCTACTTCTACTACTACTACTTCTACTCTGCCTTCTGCGCTAGAGGTCGCGGGTTCGATTCCCGTACTGGACAAATATTTGTGACTAACACAGATGTTTGTTCTGTGTCTGGGTGTTAAATATATATCTATTATGTATATCAGTCTCTGGTACTCATAGTACAGGCTATGCCTAGTTTGGGATCAGTTGACCGTGTGTGATATGTCCGGAATATTTATTTATTTTATTTTTTTAACATCAGGCTCCGCACCATCAACTTGGCGATTTTGTTTAAGCGATATAAGTCAAAATCACCATCTCAAAGATTAAAGGTTCAAATTCTTATAAAATAGTACAGACGCGCTTTCATATGAATGGTAATCAGCCGTCCTGCTTACCTTATTAAAATATATACGTAAACTTTTCACATAAGTACGTCAGTATTTGCTTGTTGTGTGATTTTGCGACCTACCTAGGCACTTCATTCTGTTATACCTATGTTCATATACAGGGCGTCCCAAACTTATGGGACATGAAGGGGAAGTACCTTAAATATCGTAGATAGGGTATTTTGCTGAAAGAAGACTTTATGTTACTTTTAAAAGTTAGTAATTCTGCATTCATAGATTTTCTAAAAAATACTTGCTTCGTCTGGGAATCGAACCGACTTAAATGTCAAAAAAAAAATCATCCTACTTCTATGATGCCAATCGAAAGAATAGCTAAAAAATAATAACTTTGCTTAAGTAACATAGTATTTTTTAAAAAAGGAACAACATGAAATTAATTATTTTAATCAAATTAAAAACATACATGACAGTGCCGTAGTCAATTAAGTAAGTATTTTTGTAAATTAATTAATTAAATGCTCAAAATGTGATTCCTCTTGTCTTACGCAAATCGCCAATCTTTTAATGATTCCGCTGCCTGTTGATTTTCTTATCATTTTATGGTGAACACTCACTGTTCTTTTTAAAAATATTAAAGTATGCATTCAAACAAACGCTCTCATAAACTGTTCCATTTTCAAATTTAACAACAACATTGGTGTCGATTCTGTTGTTTTAGGATTCCTAACATAAATTTTAAGATTTCTTAATTTTCTAAGTTAAGTGGACCTAAACATTATGGTATTCTCTTTACATATCCTAAAAAATCCTAAATAAAACGTGTTTGAAAAATTTGACTCAATCATTTTACGTTGTTCCTTTCTTTTAAAATACTATGTTACTTAAGCAAAGTTATTATTTTTTAGCTATTCTTTCGATTGGCATCATAGAAGTAGGTGATGTTTTTTTGACATTTAAGTCGGTTCGATTCCCAGACGAAGCAAGTATTTTTTAGAAAATCTATGAATGCAGTATTACTAACTTTTAAAAGTAACATAAAGTCTTCTTTCAGCAAAATACCCTAACTACGATATTTAAGGTACTTCCCCTTCATGTCCCATAAGTTTGGGACGCCCTGTATAGCACGTGTTATGTTGCGTAGTTGTTGTTTGTTGTTTTTACGGTCACTGATAATCTACTTTTTCCTCCTTGGTTTCAGCTGAAAATCAGCGTTGAGTGCTAACACACCCAACATTAATATAGCTGAACACCTTTTTTAGCATTCGGACACATGAGTCGATATACCTAAACTTTTTAATATAATAATGTTATGCACCTAGGTAAACCTAAACTATGTAATATTTTTTAAGTAATATTGTATGTCTGAATGTGTATACTTTTGTGCTCACCACCTAATCGGCCATGTAATCTCTTGCTAAAATCCACGATCATTCTATTTTATTCTATTCTATATACGAGTAAATATGTATTTACGTGATGACATCAGTTTCTGGGTGCTCGTTGGGTAGAACGGGCAGCTGGCACCGCACCGCGGCCGCGCAGGAGTGCGCGGCCGACATGGCGGCGGCGGCGGGGACCTGCACGTGGCGCGGCGCGCTCCACACGCCCTCGACCACGTCGCAGCCGAACAGTTGGGTCGCTCGTATTAATACTTCCACTGATTTTACCCTGAGAAACGACCCTAGTGTGATCGTTGACCAAGTCAGTGGATCTAGTTTCAAAATTTAGTTCGATACGTTGCGTTGTTTAAGGACCTTAAACAACCAACGTATCGAACAAAATGAAGGTAAAGAGTTGTTGACCGAATTCTATAGAGAATAATATTAAATAAATAAATCTTTATTAATTACCTTAGTGCTACGAATAACATTGAGAATTAATATCTAATTAAGGATAACAAATTAAACAACTCAAAAAAATACTTTTGGAGGAGGTAGGGCATAGCGAGATTTTCTCGTTCTAAATTGGAGCAGCCCGCCTGGGGAGGCACCTCCGCCTTACAGAAGATCGCAGCCAAATAACATTATTTGTTTCAAATAGTGTTGTGTTCCTGCGGTGAGTAAGGTTGCCAGAGCTCTTTAGAGAGAGGGGTTCGGGGTCGGCAACGCGTGCGTGATGCCTCTGGTATTGCAAGCGCTCATAGGCTACGGTAACCACTTACCAACAGGTGGGCCGTGTAGTATTTAGTATATCTAGATGTGGGTAGTTGTGTAACTTTTGGTAATAAATTAGTGTTCAATCAGCAAGCTGTGTTTCACTACATGGTGACAGCGGTGGTTTCGATTAAATCGAATAAATATAGCAAAAGTTTTGAGTTTTCGTAAAGTTTAGTGATTAATAGTATCAGTGATCGTCGTATATTACGTGGGGAGTATGGAACACGCGAGACCTCCACCAGAATTGCAGATAGAAGGCAGTCCGGCCGCGCGCGCGGACGCGTGGCAAAAATGGTGGAAACAGTTTGAAGTGTTTTTAAAGGCATCCGGGGTTAATAAGGAGCCCAAGGATGTGCAGGCAAGCTTGCTGGTGAACCTCATCGGGGCGGAAGGTTACGAGATATATCAAAGTCAAAGTCAAAGTCAAAAGGCATTTATTTCAATAAAATCACTAGGATCACTTTGAAACGTCTTAGAAACTAGGTGAAGCTATGCCTGTTCCTCGCGACCAAGCCTAGAAGAATCAGGCAACAAACACGGCTTGGTGCCTATCATTCTTTTCGATGATCCTTTTTCACAAAATGGAATTTAAAGCTTCAGTGTGGTGCCGATCGAACTAGGTGAGGCTCAAGAGAAAAGTAATCTAATTATAATCCTTAATAAATAAGGCTTATAAAAATGTGAAAAAAATGAAGACAAATGTGAGCTTCAACAAATGATCTAAGGGCAGCACACGCTACACTTGATGAAATATGTACCTAATGCTTATATAATTAAATAATACTTAAAATATGATGCAAGCAAAAACTGTAAAGACACTGCAAAATGGCATTTTAGCTGTCGAGGGGCAGAGCGACTTCAGGCCATGCGGTTTTATCATTTAAATAATCATTTAGTTTATAGTACGCTTTCTTAATAAGATTATTCTTTATGTACACTTTAAATCTTCTAATAGGAAGTTGCGTCGCGTTTACCGGAAGTTTATTATAAAATCTTACCATATTCCCCATAAAAGACCCATTTACTTTTTGTAATCTAAATTTTGGAATGCACAATTTATTTTTGTTTCTTGTGTTAATACTATGCACATCACTTTTTTTCTTAAAGCTAGCCATGTGCTTATGTGTGTACAATAAGTTTTCGTAAATATATTGTGAAGTTACAGTTAAAATGTTAATTTCTTTAAAAAGTTCCCTCAAGGAGTCCCTTGACTTCATTTTATAAATGGCACGTATTGCTCGTTTTTGTAAAACAAATATGACTTGGATATCTGCTGCATTCCCCCAGAGAAAGATACCATAGGACATTACACTATGGAAGTAGCTAAAATAAACTAACCTAGCTGTGGCTTCATCTGTGAGCCACCTTATCGTACGAACGGCATATGCCGCGGAACTAAGTCTACCGGCAAGAGTTTCAATGTGGGGTCCCCACTGCAATTTTGAATCAATATTGAGTCCTAGGAAATTTGTAGAATCAACAAGGGTTAGTGACTCTCCATTTAATACAATGTTAGTGGGGCTATTGTGTACTACATTAGGCAAAGAGAATTTGATACATTTCGTTTTCTTTGAATTTAGCAAGAGATTGTTTACAGAAAACCAATTAAGGACTAGCGACAAGGATGCGTTTACGTCATCGTAATTTGTTTTGGATCTGTCGACTTTGAACACTAGCGAGGTGTCGTCAGCAAATAGAACTATGTCACACATTTCTTTAACATAAGAAGGGAGGTCATTAACGTAAACTAGGAACAAGAAAGGGCCTAGAATCGAACCCTGTGGCACACCCATGACAATAGTTGATCCAGAAGACCTTTCACCACCCACGTCAACTTTTTGGACTCTATTGGATAAGTAAGATTGTAAAAGGTCAATTGCACGGTTTTGGATGCCGTAATGTTTTAGCTTTGAGATTAATGTTGCATGACTCACGCAGTCAAACGCTTTTGACAAATCACAGAATACACCGATTGCGTCTTGTGAGTTCTCAAAGGCATCGTATATGTGCTTTAAGAGCAAAGTCCCGGCATCGGCTGTTGATCGACCTTTGGTAAATCCAAATTGATTACAATGAAGAAGCCCGTTAAGATTGAAGTGAGATAATAACTGAGTAAGAATAACTTTTTCAAAGATTTTACTTAGAGTAGGCAATATCGAGATAGGTCTATAATTAGCGGGATCTTTTTCGTTTCCGGACTTGAACAAAGGAATGATTTTGCTATGCTTCATAAGGTCAGGAAAAACTCCATCGTCAACACAACTATTAAAGATGTGGGCTAAGCATGGAGCAATATCGTTAATAATAGCACCTACTACCTTTGTAGATATACCCCATAGGTCTTCAGTGTTTTTTATATTGAGGGATTTAAAGGTTTTCACAATATTACCCGCATTAATGTAACTAAAACTAAACTCAGTCTCACATTTAGCAACACTAGCTTCTAGAAGAAGGGACGCTCCAGAAGCTGAAGATTTTAACGACTGGGTTACAATATTAGGTATACTAGAGAAAAAACTGTCAAAGGCATTCGCCACTTCAATTTTCTTAGTTAAAACACTATCATTATTAATTAAATTGATTTGTTTATTGAGGGCTTTTGATTTGCCTGTTTCATTATTTATTAGTTTCCAAGTAGCTTTAATTTTATTAGAAGACTTTTCAATTTTGTTTCTTAAGTACAATGATTTGGCTGCATGACAAGCTTTTTTAAAAGTTTTAGAATAATTCTTAACATGTAGTATAAATGTAATGTCGTGCAGCTTTGACTCCCTATCAGCATATAGTTCGTACAATTTATTCCTGCTTTTATAAATGCCAGGTGTAGCCCAGTCAGCAAACCCGACGCTAACCTTAACTGTGCTTGTTTTTAATTTAAAAATTTGTTCGTGTTCTTTATTTATTAAATTCGATAAAATGGTAAAAAGGTCGTTTGGATCATCCATGCATGGTACAAGGGACATTTTGAGTTCAATACAAGCCTGAAACTTCTTAATATTACTTTCTGTGATGGGTCGGTACGTGAATTCCTCAGGTTTGTTTCTTAAATTACATGTAAATATGACACTATGGCCGTAATGATCTGAGCTGAAATGTTTAATTACTGATTTAGCGATTGGTACACAACTGCAATAAACATTGTCTAAACAAGTGGAAGTGGTTAGTGTCACCCTTGTTGGTTCCACAAAGAGATGATTTAAATTAAAACATTTAAATAAATTAAGCAGTCGTTCAGATAACGGATGGATCGGAATATCTATATTAAAATCTCCGCAGACTATTAAAATTTTATTACATGCAAAAATTTTGAGCAATACATCTTCCATAATGGATTCAAATAACGCGAAGTCTGCGTCGGGAGGACGGTAAACGCTCACAACGATATGCCGCTCTAGCTCAACACACGACAGCTCAATGCTCCTCTCAATAGTGAGATTTACAATATCTTTACGTTCCTTGCACTTTATGTCATTTCTAACAATAATTAAAGATCCGCCCCTAATGGCGTTCTTACGTTTATATGAGCTAACAATATTAAAATTCTTATAATAAGGGAGCAACTCAAATTCTAATATCCAGTGTTCAGTAACACACATAATATCTACATTAAACTGATTTAAAAATAATTCTGATTCTAATACTTTGCTGGGAAGGCCTTGCATATTTTGGTGTACTACATGTAAAGTGCCTTGCTTACCCATTGTCGACGTGGTCAGTTTAAATGCTGGTCAGCTGGCCCTACTAATTTTGTGCCCTCATTAGTACTACTACTAACTACGGACTCGTCTGTAAACTGTGTTATATTATTTATAACAGGATCAAAAATATTATATGCTAACAATTTAGCAATCATCGCCTTATTACTCCTACTCAAGTACAATGTACTTCCTGTCAAAATAAAATTACTAATAAAATTATTAGTATCAAAAAACAAAACGTCACTATGACGACATGTCAAGTTATATAATATTAGGTTCAGGTTGAAAATATTCTGCTTCTCTTTGGCACTCAAAGAATCAGAATATGGGAATGCACATAGAATTAGTTTTCCTAATCCTAGATCTAACTTTTCTAACAAACTTTCTACTAGGTTAATTAAGTCTAACCGCTTGACACCACTGCTCTCACCTAATTGCACTATCAAAGTGGTGTCCTTGTCAAGACAATCGTCACTTCTTATACAGTTTGTGAAGAAGTTTATGGGGGCATTCGGAAAACAGTTATTCATGACGGTCTGCCCTAGTTGATCGCTAAGCAACAATCCCATCCCTGTGCCTATCTTGTCTGAATACAGCACAGTCTTCCGGGTCTGCCGACAGGCTTTTGGCTGTCTAACCGGTGGCTGAGTGGCATGCACAGGCACTTCAATCAGTACAGGGAGTGTAGGCTGTAAGTGCACCTGTGAGACATCTGGTGCCACCTGTACTGATGTAGTTGGTGATGTGCCAGAGGGGAACAAATCACACATGGAAGGGTCTGTCTGCGAGCTACTGTTGCATACTTGAACATATATGCTATCATTATTGACTATTTCTACGATATTGTGCATTTTTTTCAGATTATCTGATACTTCTTTTTCTGCCTTTTGATATTTGCAAGTTATATCATGAAGTGACTTTTCTAGGCTTTCTATTTTTCCTGTCATGTAGTCTAATTCCATGGAGTTTCGTCCAATTAATCTATAGCAGGAATTCAATTCCTCATTCAAGTTACACTTCTGCCTACAAATCTTAGCATTATCAAATACATTTTTATACATTTTTAGCTTTTTAGCAGATTTTTTTATAAAATTACTTAACTTTACATATTTTTTAATTCTGTTACTCCCTTTCAGAATTGGAAATGAGTTATTACATTTGGGTGTAGTGAGATCTTCTATTGAGATGTTTGGCTCACTGTTTAAAAGTTCAGTCTGTAAATCAAGACTACTAAAGTTACTATACAACGGCACATGTTTGGATTCTAATTGTTCAACTTTAAGTCTACACTCGGATAACTCTTGCTGTAGGTCCTTATTGTGCTGAAGCGCCACATCATATGTTTCGTGGCAGTGGTCTACAGATTGCAGCATAGATTGAAGGTGTTCCATCTGCTGCAGAGCATCTTCATACTGGGTGTGGAGCTCGGCAAGTTGCTTCTTGAGGGTTTGGTTCTTTCCAAGAATTCCCAGCATCTCAACCTCACTCTCCTCCCTTTCTTGTAGCAGCTGCTGTCGAATCTCATTTGATTCTTTGAGCTCCGAGGTGACCACCTTTAATTTTGCTTCCAAGTCGCATGCCCTCCGAGTCATCATTATGGTTGTTGTTAACTGAAACACAGTGGAAAGCAAGTGAGTATGGGATACCTACAGTGGATAGAGGCTTATAGGTGTGTAGAATAGATAGGGAATAAATAAAGTTACAAAAGTCAGAGAGGGGGAGTAGAAAAAGCTAAGAATAACAGTATTAGATTGAAATTGAAAAGGAAAATGAATATAAACTTGCTAACAAATTTAAAATTAATGCTAAATCTAAGTATCTCAATTTCTCACTATGGTTACATAAAAAAAAAATTATACCAAAATGTTGTTATGTTGTACAAATACTACAAAATAAAAATGGGTGAGAGTGCAAGTCACTTTTTAGTATACCTACTCAAGATTGTCAAATACTAAGTACAAAATCTTGGATTTCTTGTGTTTTTAGTAGGCAAATACCTTGTGAGATTATGTCTAGGTAATGCCTGTACAAAATAAACAAGCAAACAAACATAGGACAAGGGATCACACTGATTTATCTAGAAGAGTTGTGACCTATGTAGGTTTGTGCCTTTGGAGTTATAAATAGGTAGTTAGTACTTTGATAATTTGCAAATGTATTTGTAGTAATAATAACTGTGTGAGGCAGATGTTTCGGACATCAACTCAGCTTCCACTTATTGTCAAGCTGAGAGAGATAAAACGAAGCCAAGTGTAGTTGTAATGTGACGTGACTCATCGATGCCGTTGAGCGAGTATGATGTTGTGTTTGTGTAGTGTTTTAGGTTAGTAATGTAATGATAAATGAACACAAATACTCCCCAGGTTTATCGTAGATCTCCGAATCACATTTGTTAGGTAATACACAGGCGTAAATCCAATTCAACTTTGTTGCAAATTCAAATCGTCATTCGTTGAGTTTGATGCCGGCTAGTCCAAAACTTTCACACAGATTTTAGAAGTTTTTACTTGTTTTTATTTAACACAAACACTGGTGCAGTCTATTTACACTATTTAAAACAATTACACTGACTATTTTACACTTATTTTGCAATAAAACATAAATAAAAGATAAAATATTATTGAGCAGCTGATTTGTACGTCAGACCGCTAGGGTTGCCACACGGCGAAAAAAAAAAAAAATATACAACATTTACTTATACCAAGGAGCAGTCAGCTGATGATTTAGAGTGTTTGAAAAGCAAGTTTGACGAACACTTCGGAACTAAATGTAATATAGCTATGTTCCGATTTAAGTTTTTCACTCGTAACCAGAACGCGGGGGAATCAATAAGTCAATTTGTCACGGCGTTGAAGGTGTTGAGCAAGAATTGTGGCTTTGAGCACCTTGTGGATGGTCTCATACGTGATCGAGTGGTATGTGGAGTTTCTAATCACGTCGTACGAGATCGGTTGCTACGCACAGACGAATTGACTTTGGCGAAGGCGGTGCAGATTTGCGAAGCGGAGGAATTATCCAAATCAGAGGGACTAAAGATAGAGGAGGCGAATAAGACGGGCAGTCAAGTGGACGCGATATTGGGGCAGCGCGGCGCAGGGCGGCAGCGGCGCGGCGGCAGCGCTGGAGCCGGCGCCGCCAGCCGCGGTGCGCCGAGCCGAGACGGCGCCGGCGCCGCCGCCGGGGCCAACAGGCCGGCGGAGCGTCAGACCGAGCGCAATCAGTGCTCACGTTGTGGAAGTGTGTTGTGTGAGGGCCGCGGGTGGTGCCCGGCAAGTGCTGCTATGTGTTTTGTATGTAAAAATCGTGGGCATTTTGCGAGAAAGTGTAATTATAAAGTGGTAGGTAAAAAAGTGCATGACATCAACCTGTGTCAGTCTTCGGAGGAGTCCGAGGACGAGGATGTTCTGTATGTGAACGTTTTGAAGGCGAAGACTGGACGTTTGGACACTCAGTGGATAGAAACCTTATGCATTAATGGTAAGCGTGTTGATTTCAAATTGGATTGTGGCGCAGATTTAAATATTATTACCAAATTAGATTTTTATCGTGTGGGATTTACAGATAGTGATTTAAAACCTTATAATTCGAAAGTGTTTTCGTATACTAGAAATGAGCTACCCATTATCGGCGAAGGGTTTTTGTCTGTCACGCAAGGAAATAATATTTATGAACTAAGATTTGCGGTTGTAGACATGAAAGTACAGAATATATTAGGCAGAGAAGATTGTGTTAAATTAGGATTTATTAAGCGAGTGGAAGCATTATCTTACGGGTTACAGGAATTTTCAGAGTTGTTCAAGGGTGTTGGAGAGTTACCGGGAGTGCATAGAATTGTTATCGATAAGTCAGTACAGCCCGTTATCTGTCCCGCGCGAAAGGTACCGTTAGGTTTGAGAGATAAGTTACGCGTAGAGCTAACCAGAATGGAAGATTTGGGAATCGTGCGCAAGGTGAACCACCCAACTGAATGGGTCAATCCGATAGTAATAGCTGCTAAAAAAAATGGGGACATCCGTGTATGTTTAGATGCGAGAGTATTAAATCAGGCCGTGAAGCGAGCGCATTTCTCATTGCCTACAGTGAGCGAGATAGCGGCTAAGCTGCGGGGGGCGCGGTTCTTCAGCGTGCTGGACGCGCGTTGCGGTTTCTGGATGATGAAGTTGGACGACGCCAGCGCTGACCTCTGTACCTTTAGCACGCCTTTCTCGAGGTATCAATTTTTGCGTTTGCCTTACGGAGTTAACTGCGCTCCGGAGATTTTTCATGCGAAAATTAGACAGCTTCTTGAGGATTTGGAGGGTACTGATTCATTTATCGACGATATTGTCTGCTGGGGCTCCTCGAAAGAAGAGCATGATATGCGTTTACGTTTACTTTTAATGCGAGCTAAAGAAGTAGGTATTAGGTTCAATAGGGAGAAATGTAAGTTTGGCGTCAGTGAGATCACATACTTGGGGCACGTTTTTGACGAAACGGGAATGAGACCGGACGATAAGAAGGTGAAAGCTATAGTCGACATGCCGGATCCAGAAGATAAAAAATCACTGGAGAGATTTTTAGGCATGGTCAATTACCTGTCAAAATTTATACCAAATTATTCAGAGTCAGTGGCAGTTTTGAGGGGCCTGTTAAAGAAAAGCTCGGAATGGGTTTGGGATAGAGAACATGGGGATGCAGTTAGGTTACTTAAAAATAAACTTTCCACCGCGCCAGTTCTAGCATTGTATTCGCATAGTCTCCCTATAACACTCTCCGTTGATGCGAGTGCAGGTGCACTGGGGGCGGTTTTGTTGCAGGAAGGGAAACCGGTCGAATTCGCTTCATTAACTCTGACAGACACACAGTGTCGATATGCGCAAATAGAAAAAAAATTATTAGCCATTGTATTTTCATGCGAACGGTTTCACCAGTATATATTTGGGAGGACAGATGTCACGGTGCAGTCGGACCATAAGCCATTAGAATCAATTTTTAAAAAACCTCTGGCGTCTGTGCCAGCCCGCCTGCAAAGGATGATGATGCGCATTCAAAGTTATGATATAAAGGTTATTTATACGCCGGGTAAATACATGTATATTGCAGATACATTATCGCGTGCCGCACTACCAGATTTGATGCACGAGCGATTAAACGCGGAGGTAGAAGCTCAGGTGTGTTTTATGATAAAGCAGGTTCCGTTCAGCGATGAAAAGCTAGTTCTAGTTAGAGAGCATACGGCCAAAGATAAGGAAGCGCAATCATTAGTTAAGTTGATTATGAATGGTTGGCCCAGGTGCAAATACGCGGTAGAAGAAAACATTCGTGCCTATTGGTCATATCGCGAATGCTTGCATTATGTGGAAGGGGTTATATTTAAAGAATATTCCGTTTTTATACCGCATTCGTTAAGAAATGAAATATTAATTCGTATTCATGAGGGGCACTTGGGAATAGATAAGTGTAAGCGGCGCGCGCGCGGGGTAGTGTTCTGGCCGGGCATGTCACGTGACGTCGAGCGTGTGGTGCAGAGCTGCCGTACCTGTGCGCTGCATGCAACCGCGCCGCCCAGGGAGCCCATGCTGCCGCATCATATTCCGGACATTCCGTGGGCCAAGGTTGGATCGGACATTTTTGAGTATAGGAAAAAGTACTATTTGATATTAGTTGACTATTTATCAAATTTCGTTGAAGTAAATGAGTTGAATTCTATTACTAGCAAATCGGTTATAAAAGCTATGAAAGAACAGTTTGCCAGATACGGGATACCTAGCGAATTGATTACTGATAATGGGCCGGCCTATATTTCAAAAGAGTTTAAACAGTTTCTAAAAAACTGGGAGATAAGACAAGTTACGTCATCACCGTTGTACGCTCAGTCCAACGGAAAGAGCGAACGAGCAGTTAGAACGGTTAAAACGCTGTTAAAAAAATGTGTGGATTCCGGACATGACTACTATGTGAGTTTATTAAACTTCCGTTCTACGCCTAGGGATCATGTAGCTTCGCCAGCGGAGATTTTAATGGGGAGAAGGCTAAATACTCGTTTACCTATTCATAAGCGATTATTAGTAGAAAAAGTGGATAGACAAAAGAATTATGAAGCTATTTTAGTGCAACAAAATAAACAAAAGCTGACGTATGATAGGTCGTCTAGATACCTCCCTATATTACCTAACGATGAAAAGGTAGTAGTAGCGGATGGTAGCCAGCGAAAGCTTATGAAAGTAATTCAAAAAGCTCCAGAACCTAGGTCATACATACTGCAAGATGATGCAGGTCGCGTGTACCGCCGCAATCGTAGGCATATTGTTCGTAGATTAGGTTGTGACGGCACAGCTGACGAGAACGCGGCCGGCGGCGCCGGCGCCAGTAGCAACAACCTACCTATAGCTATGGCGGTAGGTACTCCGGGGTCATCTAGCGCGAGCGGCCTAGCTCTTTTTGTCTCTGACGGACAGCCGTCGGAAATATTAAAGGAGAAATGTTTGGGGGAGCGGGATACTGAACAATCTAAACATACTACGGAATGGTTAAAAATTACAAACGGGGGTCCTATAACTAGAAGCAAGGCTAAGTTGGCGGGTTTACCGCGCGTTGATATACAAAAGGATGGTTCTTGGAAATTGAATATTGATTGAAAAATTTCTATTGTATAAATTTTGTACTTACCAACCTACTTAGAATTAATTTAGATTCAAATCATTTTAGTAATGAGGAAAAAGGAGAGGGTATAAGGTTAGGTAAGTGCTTTATATGTAGATATATAGTTTTCATAATAAATAGGTTACTACTTAGGAATTTATATACCTAATTTAGGTGGAGGTAGGATATCTTAAGTTTATTAAGAACATGTTTATTGATTTAAGTACTATCTTTATTCTAAGGCTTTATTTTATAAGGGAAAAGATGTAGTATTTAGTATATCTAGATGTGGGTAGTTGTGTAACTTTTGGTAATAAATTAGTGTTCAATCAGCAAGCTGTGTTTCACTACAGGCCGTAAGCTTGTTTACCACCTTAGTTGTATAAAATAAAAAAAAGTCAGTGGACCTAGTTTCAAAATTTTGTTCGAAACGTTGATTATTTAAGGAAAACAGTTGTTGACCGAATTCTATAGAGAATATTATTGCCTTCCACTAGAAGATAATAAAATATAGAAGTCGAAATACATAGGTAACTATTATATTTCCTAAGGTTAAAATTGCACTACGGGGAAATTAAGGCTGCTGATGATAACAATGATTTACCTCCGAGAATGAATAATAGGTAGAAGGGGAGGGTCCAGCACAAACCGCACGGGAGCCACCTCCCACCACACCTCCACCTGGGCGCACACCACATCGCACACCTCGCGAGTCCAGCCCTGGAACAACACTCTGGTCAATTCTCATTTTGAAGATTATGTATTGTAAGGCTTAAAGTACCAGGCAGGCTAAAAGCAAGTTTTTAATGATGATGATGAGATCTATTGGACAATAAAACTGTTGTTTTTACGCTTACCTTCATCCCCGGTATCGGTTCAGACTCGACATTTTTTATTTCCACAATCATTGGGTCGTAACCGTTTGGAAAGCTCTCTTTAGGAATATCCTTCAAAATTAACCTGTACAATAAAAAATAACATAATAGTAACTTAATTATTTATTACCAAACACGTTTCTATTTATACCTAATAAATTTGACCTTCAGTCTCACGTTTCTGCTGGTATTGTGTATATTACCAAGGACACGTTGTCTAGACGTGGTTGTAGATCCTCTTATTCTGATGATTAGTTTCATTGACATAATAATTACGCTCTCAAAGTAAGCTTGTTTGCGTTAGTGGCCAGCTCTGCCATGAAGTTGCTAGAAAGCCTCCGTCATTGTAATAGCTTCAACAACAAGGATGTATTAAACAGAAATGGTCGCCCATACAATAATTTGATCACGTTGATAGTACGAAATTTAATGATCCGGTAGAACGAATAGTGTATGCTATGCCATTAGCGGTATTGTAGTGTATGCCTTACACCACGCTGGTTCCTAGCAGGACAACTCCCTTGTTATTATTATATCACATATAATATCTCACAGTCTCACAGTGATTCTCACAGTGATTCCCGCGCGCCTGCTCGTGCCGGCTTGACCACAGACTGACTCACTCCTAGAGACTATGTATACATCTCTCCATCTCAGGTGTCATCTGTTATCTGTCACTGTCAGTTGTCCCCCGGAGACAGCATAAGTTAAGGAATGCAGGTATCCTTAAATACTAGTCACTACAGGTATGTTCTAAATTCCATCTCCATTTGGAATGTTAAGTGCACTCTACTATACTAGAGCTCTCAAACGCTGAAAGAAAGCATCGCGAGGAAACTGGCACGAACTCCATTTCTAAGCAAGATTCTAAGAGGCGCACTTTAATCCTTTCTCAACATCGATTCATTCACCAACGTCATTGGTTCCTTCCAGGGCCATCATACCTTAATGATGCAGGATGCCCAACGAAGAACCAGTGACACGGCAAGCGAACAAGTATTGGTACGAGAAACTTGTTAACGGAGGCTCATTGGCATGTTTCTTACATGAGAACCGCGCGCTGCGTGCCGAGGCGCGCGCCGGCGTCGGGCGCGCACACGTGCAGCGCGCGCGCGCCGCGCGGCGCCAGCTGCCCGCGCGCCGGCTCCACGCGCACCAGCCGCGCGCTCGCGCACTTCGTGGGAGACGCTCTTCCCTACAAATGCATATGAAAAGGGCTCACCGCTGTAGAAAAATATCTATGGTGTTCAATTCTAATCATAGAACAGCCATAGCTTCACCTAGTTTCTAAGACGTTTCAAAGTGATCCTAGTGATTTTATTGAAATAAATGCCTTTTAACTTTGACTTTGACTTGATAGTAATGGCTTCGATGGATGGCAGTGCCATAACCTTTGCGGACTTAAGAAAGATGTCGTAAAGCGGCTATTGTAGACGTATATGATGTTTGGACAAGCGGTTGTACGTACATATTTTTTGATGTTTTTTTTTTGTTCTGTGATTCACAGAACCAAAAAAAACATCATTGCTCCAAAGTCAAAGTCAAAAGGCATTTATTTCAATAAAATCACTAGGATCACTTAGAAACGTCTTAGAAACTAGGTGAAGCTATGCCTGTTCCTCGCGACCAAGCCTAGAAGAATCAGGCAACAAACACGGCTTGGTGCCTATCATTTTTTTCGATGATCCTTTTTCACAAAATGGAATTTAAAGCTTCAGTGTGGTGCCGATCGAACTAGGTGAGGCTCAAGAGAAAAGTAATCTAATTATAATCCTTAATAAATAAGAGCTTATAAAAATGTGAAAAAAATGAAGACAAATGTGAGCTTCAACAAATGATCTAAGGGCAGCACACGCTACACTTGATGAAATATGTACCTAATGCTTATATAATTAAATAATACTTAAAATATGTTCCATCATCTTATTCAAGAAATACGGTGACGTGTCTAAGCAAAGATGAAGCTCCAACAGCCTGGCTTAATATGTTGAGTAGCAAGTTATTCCCTAGTATTCCTTGGTACCTCTAGTTCCTTATCCCTCGCTTCTTTAGCACCAACGCAGAGCCTTTCACTGTCGTCTTCCGGTCCTAGGGAGCCCTCCGAAACCTTTTCTTCCTCCCAGCAGGAACAGACTCCCCACGGCCGTACGCTCCAGTAGTATGAATATACCACTGGGCTGTAAGAACAATAGCGTGACACAGGTGGTGAAGTGCTGAGGTGGTGAGTTCATGAAGTAGTGAAAGAATGAAGAGTTGACCTGTGGTTGACTAGTTGCACGGATGCGGAGAGTGGCTGGTTCGGGAAGGCGGTGCCGAGGTGCACGAAATACTTGCAATTGGGGTCATCGTCGCTGCAGATGTCATAGTCTTTCTCATGTGCCTGGGATAAATCAAATTCTTTGAAACACGAACAGAAAATAGAAATTGTTAACTCAGCGTAGGTATAAATTCATTACGATTGTTACTCGCTCTGCGCTATTTATTGCAATACATCGCTAATAGCTTTTTTGTTACTATCCTACGCAAATTATCGGATTTCCAAAGGGATGGCCATAGCTTTTATAGCCATTAATCGAAGAAACAAAAGTTTAACAAAAAAAATAAGATTTCAAGATAGGTGTCATGATGTAATGTAGGTCATCACGTAAATAAACTGCTTACATCGTTCCCGTGTTGGCTTTTTCAGAAATGAAGGCTTTGCTGGCAAAGTGAATCAAAAGTTTGCAAGAGTTCTCTTCGCGGAAAACGGAATTCTTTATTAATTCCTTGCCTTCATAAAAAGTGAACACGTAGATTTGATTCACGTGCTAGCTTATATGAATAATGCAGCATGCTTGTGTTACTCACAATCGTGGTAAGTACTTAGCAATTCCAAATCATACTATCCTACTTCCCACGAATATTATTATGAATGCGAAATTTGTGAGGATGTTTAGTTGTTTGGATGTTTGTGGTTCAATCACGCCGTAGCGGCACCACCAATTTTGATGAGGCTTGGAATATCTAAAAATTATTTGTCTAGACCACCTATACCACAATGTCTGAAGACTAAGGTCTTCAACCAGTGCGTCCTACCCGTGATGACTTACGGTGCCGAGACGTGGACACTCACAGTGGGGCTCATTCACCATTTTAAGGTCGCACAGCGAGCTATGGAACGGGCTATGCTTGGTGTTTCTTTGAAGGATAAAATCCGCAACGAGATTATCCGACAGAGAACCAAGGTCATCGACATAGCCCAGAGAGTTGGCAAGCTGAAGTGGCAGTGGGCTGGCCATATATGCCGAAGAACCGACAACCGTTGGGGTAAACGAGTTCTTGAGTGGAGACCACGTCTAGGCAAACGTAGTGTGGGGCGCCCCCCGGCTAGGTGGAGCGATGACCTACGAAAGGCGGCGGGCAGTAAGTGGATGTCAAGGGCCGAACACCGGGCTCAGTGGCGTGTATTGGGGGAGGCCTATGTCCAGCAGTGGACTAATGTGGGCTGATGATGATGATGATTTGTCTAGAATAGCATAATGGAAACTTTTTATCCAGGTACAATGCGAGCGAAGACGCGAGCAGAAGCCAGTGATCCATATAAATAAATAAAATAAGAAAACATTTATTTCAGGCATCAAATAATTGTAAAACAAAAATGTTGGCCCATAGATAAATACCTTAATGACTAACATACATATATATAATATTCATGCTACCTCATAGACCTGAAAACTGTTTCGTCCTTGTGGATATTCATAACTGAATTTTGTATTGTAGTTTGAATGCATCATCTGAGGCCTTCATCTGTTCAAGATTATATATACTTATACAGCGTCAGGTGGAACTTTTTACTCACTAGCAAGAAACTGCTTTGTTAGTTCACCTAGTTCGCCAAAAAAAACCGATTGTTTTGACCTAGATATCGCCGGGTGACCTAGAAATATATTAATAACAGACAAAAACTTTAGGCTTGGCTCTAAAGTTAACGCCTTGGAATTGTTGTTTTCTGTAAAAGTTTAATTAAGTTTTTATGTTAGAATAGAGTCTTAACCAAATGTCTCGTTGTTTTCGTGTTCCTCGTAGTAATGGCTCCCGGCGGAATATGCTTATAAAATATTCGCATTCTGGGAAAATCATAACAGCTGCAGATTCAATTTCGTAGAAAGTAATGTTGCGAACCTTGCTCGAATAACATAATAGTATTTCTTGAAACATTGTTTACTATCAAGCGAGCATTTGTATTTACTAAAATTAATCTGGCCACTGGGTGAAAATATCTAACAATCGCCACTAGGAGTAATGGGGGAGATAACATCGTTGCAATACCTTTTTTTTACAAACCGGTAGATGTCATATCTTCCGGTTTCTAAATAGAAGTTATTGCCTTTGGGATAACTTAGAGGTGATTGCCTCACTAGCCAGTCCATCGTTTGGTGCCGCATTATAATTACCGCCTTCAAAAATAAACTGATTACAACTAAGTTACATAACACTCGCAGTGCTCAATTAAAGCGTATTACCTCAACAGTGACATGGTCCGGCCTGAAGTAGAGTGCGTCTGCGAGGAGGTGCAGCGGGCGCACCACGGCCGTGGAGGCGAGCGCGCGCAGCGCCGCCGCGTGCAGCCCGGCGGCGCGCGCGCGGCACCACACGCGCGCGCGCACCGCGCCGCCGCCGCACCACCACGCCGGCTGCACCACGAACGGCTCAGCGAGCAGGGAGCCGTGGCTTGTTAGTGCCTGATTGCATTCGCTTTCATTATTTGTTTATTTGTATAACTCACTCAAAAACTAAAAGCCGAGGCAAAAACGTTTAAGAGCTAGTAGTAATATAAAGTATAAATAATAAATAAATATTCCCGACTTATCACTCACGGTCAGCTGATCCCAAACTAGGCATAGCCTGTACTATGGGTACCAGAGACTGATATACATAATAGATAAATATTTAAACATCTGTGTTAATCGCACAAATGTTTGTCCAGAGCGGGAATCGAACCCGCGACCTCTAGCGCAGAAGGCAGAGCTACTACCAACTGAGCTATGAGGCCTGTCGATCCCCCAAAACAATCCACCACGTAATGCGGTTCAACTTCTATTCTATTCTTAACCAGGTCATCAGTAACCGTGACGTCCAAGTGAAATCTCAAAAATCCGAAACGCCGTATTATTTTAGTTTTTTTTAAATAATAAATAAATATGATATTTTATGATCGAAAAGAAAAAAAGAGCCCTCGTATGCTACTTTTGATTGATTGACTCACATCCAAACAGAAGTCGAGCCAAGCGTCTTCAGTGAGTAGGAAGAAGGCGGCGTGTGCGGCTTCGCATTGGAACAGCACTTGCACGGCGTGCACGTCCCCGAGCAGGCGCGCGCCCAGCTCCAGCACGTCGCCGCCGCCCTCCGCCGGCGACCACGACGATATGGAAGACGGGGCTGCTGGCACCAGGACTGGGGCACAAACAGAGATAATGCTGAAACTGCTCCGTAGTGGCTTCATTGATACCTGCATGCCTGATTTATTTATTTATTTTTTGGAGAACCAATAGCTTTGTTACATTGGATTGAACATTTGTTTAGCTTTAGAGAGCCAATTACAGGTTCTCACGAATAGAGAAACATTACTTAAGTATTACAAACAGTGGGGTAAACAACTAAATTAGCGGTATACAAAATTACATTCACGGTGGAACAAACAAATAACTAATTAAGGTTACATTTACGGTTGCTAATCATCTGCAATAAAGAATTCTCTGCTTAGTCGCGATCTCGCTGAGGAGACACTGGTGCAGAAAAGGACAAGGTCACTACTCTTACTCAGCTTGTTAAAGTTGTCGCTTGCGCGCCATAAGTATGAATTCTGCCTATAATTAGTTGACACTATGGGAACATGTAGCGGGGCATTGAACCTGGTTAGTTTAAATGGAACTTTAAGGCTAATCATACTTGTAAGATCGGGGCAGTGATGAGGGCAGTGATCAGTGATGAATGTTATACCCACAAAAGACCCCCATAAGGAGTCGGAAGATGATAATTTCCCGATTGGTATAGAACTAAATGCCATCTCTTCTCTTTTGCAATTAGCTATTACTAATTTGATCAGGTCAAAGCCAATGTCAAAAGGTGTTTATGTCGCTAATATCACTAGGATCACTTTGAAACTTCTTAGAAACTAGGTGAATGGTACGGCTTAGCTAGTCGCAGTAATATTTTACCATAAGAAGCGACCTCCATCTTTTTAGATTTAATAATTTTAGTGAGATCTTCTCAGGAGAACTTCGGCAAGCAAGCACTCTATCGTACTATAAATGAACACAAATAATGACGGGACGACTCACTATCAAGCAACGGCGGCCGCATGTAGCAGCTGATGGGCACAACCAGCGACCGGCCGGTGGAGACTCGCACCAGTAGCTCATCCCTCAGTTCCCGTACGTCTCGGGGCCTGGAACCAAAGAATCGGATAGGTGAATGGAGATGGGTCTAAAAATGTGTTTGAGGCAAATGTCTTAGTCTATCGGGATTTGTGGCCAGTTGCAGTGGACATGATGTTGATTTGAAAGGATCCACTGGGCTTTTTAAGGTTCCGTACCTCAACAGAAAATAACGGAACCCTATAGGATCACTCTGTTGTCCATCTGTCTGTTCTGTCTTTTTGGCTTATGGGTATGAACTTGAAATTAATACAGAGTCAGAAAAATTCAAGCTTCTAACTCAATGCATTACAAATAATGTCTAACTTTTGTATGGAAATGGCAAAATGAAAATCCTATTTTCTCTCGATTATCTGACCCTGGTAATGGTATGGAAGCCTCAGGGTGCGAGCGCGGGGCGCTTGACCGTCCTTATTTGATTTTTAAAGCTCATCATCATCATCGTCAGCCCACATTAGTCATAGGACATAGGTCACAGGTCATTAGACATAGGCCTCCCCCAATACACGCCACTGAGCCTGGTGTTCGCCCCTCTCATCCACTTACTGCCCGCCGCCTTTCGTAGGTCATCGCTCTAACCTAGCCGGGGGGCGCCCCACACTACGTTTGCCTAGACGTGGTCTCCACTCAAGAACTCGTTTACCCAAACGGTTGTCGGTTCTTCGGCATATATGGCCAGTCCACTGCCACTTCAGCTTGCTAATTCTCTGGGCTATGTCGATGACTTTGGTTCTCTGTCGGATAATCTCGTTGCGGATTTTATCCTTCAAAGAAACTCCAAGCATAGCCCGTTCCATAGCTCGCTGTGCGACCTTAAACTGGTGAATGAGCCCCACTGTGAGTGTCCAAGTCTCGGCACCGTAAGTCATCACGGGTAGGACGCACTGGTTGAAGACCTTAGTCTTCAGACATTGTGGTATAGGCGACGAGGAGACTCGACGTAACTTACCGAACGCTGCCCAGCCCAACTGAATCCTTCTCTTAGCCTCCTTCTCGAAATTGTGTCTACCCATTTGCAATATTTGCCCGAGGTAAACGTACTCCTGCACAATTTCTCTTTTTTTTTTAAAGCTAATTGCAGTCAATGTCACTAAACAAGAACATTGCGATTACTTAATTGGACTAACGCCATAGTAAATGTACCTGAAATGAATTTTCAGCTCAGCAGCCGCCCCCGAGGTGACGGTCAGCCCACGCGTCCCTTGCAGCTCGACGTCGAGCTCGTGCCGCTCGGGCGGCCGGATGGACAGGCGGCACTCGAACTTGGACACGTTCACCAGACGGATTTTTTGCTGAAACCAAATACTTTTCATTGAGTTTCTTGATGTCTGCAGTAATAATGTAGCCTGTTTCTAAGCCATCAGATAGTGATACACAGTAGTGGTATCGGAAGGACGTAGCAGTAAAGATAATTAGTAATTACTTTCACGACACTGATTTTTTCCACTGTTTTTTACAATACTTTCTTTCTGGAAATTCGGTAAATGTTGGGGACATATCCAGAGATTCAAATCACCTATTATAAAGAAAAAAATTACTGCACGAAGAAAATTTCATATTCTTTATAAACAACTTCCAGTGTTACTTCGGACCTTCTTTTGATAATAAAATATTTAGTCTTATAAATACAATTGAAATACAATTCTGCTCACAAGTAAATTATTATGATAAAATAAACATCACATCCACTATACCTGCATTACCTACCTCTGTAACTATTCCTAGGAACCTACCTAACGCCAACACTGCAGATTTACGCGAACTGCGCAATTAATACAATAAAAAATGTCGCAAGTTCAGTTCAATGAGAAATGAATAATTTCTTACCGTTTCCAGCTGTCCAACGGTGAAGTTGATGAAGTCGAGCTGCGGCGGCACGCAGATGATGTGCTCGGACAGGAGCGGGGCGGGGGGCGCCGGCGGGGGCGGGGGCGGGGGACGTGATGATACCTCACCGAAACTGAAACAGAAGCATGTCATCATCTATCTCATCGCTCCGTCATAGTCGGTCAGACAGAATACATCTCTGCTGGCTGGCCTTGCTCTTATAGAGGATATCAAGGAATGGATTATTCCAAGGTTAAGCACGCTACTAAGTGGTCGTAATGGTGACTGCTAGGTAGTATTTAAACTTGAGCACTTCCGTGACTGGATGGCACGGTAGCTTTCGGTCCTAGCAACTAAAATCACAGCCATTGCGCTTGGTTAAACTAAAAATTTCTTAACCTGGTTTGAGCACTAGCGCAAAGTAAGCGCACAGAGTCTTAAAAACATGAACGAACAACATCTATTCTAAGCGTACCTCATACTTTGAAAGTTGGATTCCCTCGGTGACGTTAGCTGAAGTGGCAGCCGCAATCGGGATCCCTTGACTTCTACCGCGGCCAGGTCTCCGGAGCTGCTGTTTAGGATGTTCTTCACCCACATGCTTTCTTCTCGACTTGCATTCTGCACTATCGAGGGCATCAGATCTTTTCGTTGCAGGATTCCCTGAATAAAAAACATTTCCATGCTTCTGAAAAAAATCTATTTAATAATAACTTTACTGTATTAGAGTTCTACTGGCCAAGCTGTCTGGCTACTACTTGGCAAACTCTAGGATGGTCATAATGATTGTGCTTTGAAATGGTTTAAACTGGCATGTTTTAACTTCTTGCTAATCACAAAAAAAACTATAATGTTACCTTTTCTTTCTTCCAGTTAGGCATTTCAGGCAACTTTTGCTTCGGGGGATAAAGCTTGTAAATATTGGGCAGAGGTTCTCGAGATATTCTCTTAGCGTGTTGTTGTTTTAAGTGGCCTTCTTGCTGCCAGATTTCTTTGCATTCCGTGTCGTACTTGTACATCTGGCAAACAATATTCACTAGTAAAGCACAAATCTTCACATACACAGAGAGAGTGGAAATAGACTTTTAACAGAATAAGATATTTTGTACAAAAACTAAAAAACCGACTACAAATTCCTGAATATTTACAAGATAAATATCAACCTCTTTGCGTTTTGCTTACCTACTGAGGATGACACTGGCCACCTACACTTTCGAATAAAAAACAAAAATATGACATCCATTCATCATCAATAATAAATAACTCTTAGGCTAAGGACTCGCGAAGCGGTTTTTACCCGCGCCCGCCCCGCGGTGGCGGAATGGAGTTTTATTTTCAAAACTCACTAGACCGGAGTTTTGTGCGGTTACGCAGCCGTCGCGGTTGCGATTAACGCTCGCAAACTTGGCGGTTGATTATCGCAAGACGGGCGGATGCTAGACGGCGCTGCCCACTGCGGTCGCCCGCCAACCGATCACAGAGCGCGCGGGGCAATCCGCCGCGGCTGCGGGACCGCAACCACGGTGGGCGCGGGTGAAAACCGCTTCGTGAGTCCTTAGCCTTATGGTACTGACTGACTGATTGACAATCAAACGTAGTGGTTTTATTCTCTTTCGAGACTGGCAAAAAAAAAAACAACGCAGAGCCTAACCTAGTATGAAATTTGCAGGGTAGCTTCCTGTTGTAACGTATGGGTGCACAGAAAGGAATTCCCGACACACAACCCCTAAGGTTAAAGTTTATGTAAAAATAGCAGTAAGCGAACGAAGTCGCGGGGACAACCATAACATAACAAAGTCGACAAAAAAAAAATCGGCAAGTCGTGATTTCAAGAGACTATGACGTTTTTTTAAGTTTTACGGAACAGCAATCCCTCAGAAATTAAATTAATATGGGACCACCCCGACCACCCCGGGATCATACTCTACACACCAGCGAAAGAATTATCAAAATCGGTTTAGTATTGGCGGAGATATCGAGTAACATACACACAAAAAAGAAAAACCCGCCGACTTCAAAAAGGAGGAGGTTCTCACCTCCTCCTTTTTGAAGTCGGTTAAAAAGAGAATTTATTTTCAAACGTCACTGAAGAAAATTTAAGATATTGTAGTTACAAAAAAATAAATTACAACCGTACAAAAACTGAATTTATTTCTATTTTAAATTTTCCAGACATCCACTGAATCACTTGTGAAAAACTAATTTACATTTAATTTCTAAATTGGCTTAATTCATCTTTAGAACCCCAATTCTAAAAGATTTACTGGTTTTTATCAACATAAATTATTTTTCTCCTCCAATTCTTTCAAATTATTGCCATTACAATAATTAACGACAAAAGTTTTTAGACGATAACAAAGCTATATTAATCACAAAAAGTCAAGAAAAGTTTCTTTGGATTCAAGAACATAAGCGGCAGTTGCAGAGGATACACAGCATACCTACATACTCGTAGGTACAAAAACATTGCATTCAAAATGGACACTTATTTTTCTCTATATTTTAGTGGGGATGATGTATTTTGACGGTAGTTTAGTACCTATCTAGGAAAATGAACAGGGAGCAGAACCAACAATATTATAAGCTTGAAGAAAAGTTACTATTTAAAATTCACATTTATTTTGATAATGACTTGTTTCTTCGTTTCTTCCTTATTTCAATAGTATGAAAAGCTTTTTTACAGATGCTATTATTATTTCTACAAATCCCCCATCCATCATCCGTGATGCCGATCAGTTCCGGCCTCGCATCGGCAACGTACTGCCTCTGTTACTCGCAAGTTCGATCGTTTGTCATCGACAAACATAGTTTTGTGTTAACGTCCCTCCCTGATCATTATTCATGGCAATAAAAAGTACAACAACATGAAAATAAAATTTCAGAATAATGATAAATGGTGCGATAACCGCATAGAACAGAGCTTCTGAATTCAATTATTATTTAAATGGTCGTGTCGAACCGCGCACAAAGTAGTGTTTCGTGGTCATTCTCTGGACATCATTAATTTTACCATCATGAGGTAAGTAAACAGTAGAGTATACAATATCTAAGTAATTTTATTTGTAGCATTGAGATATAGTTGAGGTTGTCCGCCATTTTCAGGATCACTATACCTCAACCTGGTACCGAAACTAAATGCAGGTGACCAGAAACCAGTTTCACTATGAATCAATGAATTTCTGCTTTGTTCTACTTGTCTTTTGCACAGACCTCTTCCAAAATAGCTCAAAAACCACAGTACTCTCGGTAATCGTACCGGCTCCATCTTAGGCAGGGTACTGTCTCCATCCTCCCCAACCTCCCTGGTCCTTGTCCGGCGGCCGCCAGCGAGGGGAGGCAGGTAGTCTAGCTCCCGGAACACCTCGCGGAGGACCGGCCTTACGTCTGCACATACTGCTCTGGAAAATGTAGATATAGCTCTATGCAATGTTATGATATCTGTCTCAACTCCCACCAAGCCACGATGACCTTTGGGCGATCGATTTCCGTCTCATACAAACTTAAAAATACCTAGCCAACTCGAACTAGCGCAAATTGATAAGAATTTGGTGATTCTTAGCAAATATGCTGGTTCATGTTCCGCTTTTGGTATCGACTATAACAGATGAGGAAATAAAGATACGATAAACTATGTGATATATTTTAAGTTATAAGTAAATCTAAATGTATAATTTTGTGTTCACCACATAATCGGCCATGCGATATTTTACTAAAATAAACGATTATTCTATTCTATTCGATAAAAGTTGCCAAGCACACAAAATACTTTCGAGATACTGGATATTCTGAGAGCCTCCTCCAATGAGGATATAAGTCACTCCACAAAAATTGGTAGAATCGTGTTAGTCTCTTTTACCAATATAGCGGTTTAACACTACAGGTTACTGTCTTACTCTTTCTCCGGTATCAATGGTAGATTGTCCGCCATTTTAATCAATAAGTTTCAAAAAGTCCCATTCAGATATTGGCTGTAATTAAAACAACTTTACAATGAAAGTAAATAAATAAACAATTCACGACTTTGCACAGTTTTGACACAGCTATTGACAGCTATGAATGAACATTAAGATGACAGAGAATGTACTCTTACGCGATGACTTTAAATGATATTATTATTCACACAAAAAGTTTTTATTAAAGGTAAAAAGAATTTGAGGTCAAAAACACTGACGATACGCGCGTTTATTATGTTATGCAAACGCGCGTTCAAAATTTCATGCAAACAATAAAAACAATTTCATGAAAAAAAACATGAAAAGAGCCCAAACACTACAATCTTCCTGATTCCAGCTTCAGACCTTAAACTGCCTTAAAGGTATCGTAGTATAACATTATAAACATTTATAATACAAATAGTAATAATAGTAAGTGCAAAGGTAGTGACGAAATGTTTTGATTAGTACCTATCTAATTGTACCTATTTATTATAATGTACCTACTAATAACATAATATGGCATCGCCTTAGGGATAAAAAAAAAACCTGTTATGATGTTATACTGTATTCTAAATAAATAAATAAATAGGTACGATCTTTGAACGTCACCACACTCAGGTAGGTTTTCCAGTTAACAGAACCCAGAGGCAATATGAGACCCTCATATTGTCTCTGGGGTTCCTCATAATATTTGACACTCAAGAAACAAAGCGGGTTCCTAACTTTTGCTGCGTTGAAATACCTACACCATTACCTACACACAATGATCGGGCTAAAACGTAAAACCTTTATTTTTTGTCAATCAAATATTTTTAGTCTATCAAAATAATTCAAAATAAATTTCTTCTTCTTTTTCTAGTCAAAAATAATTAATTTGCAGATCTAGTGGAAGACCAGCATTGCGCGTTGCGCCGTAGATTTTGTTTGAAAAGGTTCTATGATGGCCAACAAAAATCAAACTTGTTGGCTGTAAAGACAATTTAATAGAATGTACGTAATATGAGAAAATAAAACTTCGGAGGTCCGAGCCAGTCCAAGCTTCGAGGATAAAGGAGCTCATATCCGCCGCCTGCACTCTCGCTCTTATTGACTAATAAAACGGAGCCAAGAGCAAGAAACTGCTTTATTATAGTATAGGTGCTAGCCAACGTAAACTACTTTTAGTATATACCTACGTGCTTTATTTGCTGCATAGAATGGATATTAGGGTGCGTCCATAATGGCAAATGCGCCTCCTGTGCGCAGTTACTACAACAGTTCGCGTGATAGATATTTTTACTCTAGTTTTTTCCTTTTTACGTTACGCGTTGTATTGAAAGTGAAATGAAATCAGTTTATTTGCTAAAACATGGTAGTTGAATATAATCCCTGTTCTTATGCAGTAAGCGGTAAGTGTTTTGTAGTCTTGCAGTTAGTAAGCGCGTAGCTGTTCGTAGCGTTTGTAGGTCGTATAGAGTGACCAGGGGTGCCCGGAATGGCAAATAACATAAACTTGAAGATAAAAAAGCATTGTCTGCAAGTGAGGTTTTGTTTGCTACCCACCAACTTTTACGATCTGATTGGCGAACATGTTTCCAGTTGCATGAATTTATTGTTAAATGGACAACCAAAGTTGGCTTTAGAGGTTATTGGGTGAACACACTGCATTTAAGATTTGTCACACTGTTATGACAAGTATTTCGTGGTCATCTTGCATTAGGTCATTGACCAGATTGCGGTTTGGTGGTTCTGAAAAAAATTAACGGTACTGGAAGCGGTAGAGGTAGACGAACCAGCATGGAATGCGCCTCATAGAGCCTCTATGGTCATACTATACACGTGTCACTGCCTTGCCTTCGAGTTTCTAAGCTTTAGGACATGCTAGTTTCTTCATTATATTTTTATTCAAGGTTTGAAAGTACTAGTAAATGCAGGACGTACTTAACCCTAGGGTAGGCGCGCTTTCCCGTGAAACGTTAGTGGGCGCGTGGGGAGCATTTTGCCGCCCATAGTTAGTTAACTATTTTGCAAACATCATCATCATCATCATCATCATCAGCCTGTAGAAGTCCACTGCTGGACATAGGCCTCCCCCAAAGAGTTCCATGACGAACGGTCTTGAGCCTTCTCCATCCACCGACCTCCCGCAACCTTCACAATGTCGTCGGTCCATCGGGTGGGGGGCCTTCCAACACTGCAAACATATAGTTAAAAATTAACAATATTTTTTTCCAGGGGTTTAAATTAAACCTTAGAAAATTCAAGATTCATTTAAATAGGTTTCTAATTATGAGGCACTTTGGATTATAATCATCTTTAGAAAATAATTTGTTCTTTAGGAACACATTTTCTTAATCTACATAAAATCATTAAAAAAACATAAAATTGAATAAAATTATGTGTCATCGTCTTCGCTAGCATATTTTTTTGCAAAACAGCCTTGGCAAAAGTACACACAGTGGTCATGGCACAGTAAGTTTGAGGATATATTACACCCTTTTTTGGTCCTCCTATTTTTCATAATGTAGGTATGTGGGGTATTATGGGGCACGGAGAAATCCTAAAAATAATAATACGAAGACATCGATCTATTTTTATGAATAGGTAGTAGAACTACTTTCAGTAGTAGATACTCGCGATATCTTCGGCAAGTAAAAAGTAGGTACGGATGAACCCACCCATATCTACATCTACATAGCTAGGTAAAATTCATACAAAAGTTATGATAACCATTCAGGGAAAATTATGTATACTAAAAAAGTTACAAAATGAATATTAAACTATACAAATTCTAGTTGTAGTAATAAATACAGTAAATTATTTTAGTTACGTGAGTAGGCGCGCCGTGACATATTTGCCGCAGCGCGATACCCGGTGGCAACAACCCTCTCTTCCCGCAGCCGCTCGTGCACCGATCGGGCTCAAATTTACAACACAGGTAGATGCAGAAAGGGGGAGCAGCTACTGGAAAGCTTGACCTTAACACGTGTATAGTTGTTAAAAGAATTACATTTGTTCACCAAAGGCGGCAAAATTGACATAGCGCGCCCACTCTAGGGTTAATAATGAATAATGTATTTATAATAAAAGAGAAGGCCCCCACCCGAAGGACCGACGAAATTGTGAAAGTTGCGGGAGCTCGATGATGGAAGAGACATGGAAGTCTTTGGGAGAGGCCTATGTCTGTGGACTTCTACAGGGTGATGATGATTGATGAATCAAATAGAGGTTTTGGTCAAATAGTCGGGTCATTTTAGTGAGTTCAATTTCACGAATGGGCTTAAGCAGAGTCCTTATGGAAGGTGAATAGGTCAAGTATGAAACTACTCAGATAATGAGAGAGCGAGGCACCCATCCGATTTCCATTTCAAAGAGCATACACTTCCACGGCTCACGGCTACAAACTCGTTGGTGCGCTTCAGTGGGCCTGAAGTCTGAACTCCCGTTTATTAACATCATTGGTTTCAAGATATGAAGCAAATGGGTTTTCTAAACCTGCTTTGATATATGTTAGAGGGGCAAAACTTGATTGCAAATTTAAAACGAGAAATAGGACAAAAATACAACTTTTTCAAAGGTATCTATTTGATTACAATTTGTCACTACCTCTTTATAACTCTCTTCACTACGTTTAAATCTAGGACAGTGACTTATATCCTCATTGCCTAGGCCAAAGAGAATAAAACCACTACGTTACCTAGGCTTTTGCCTTGCATCACTGATCGGCAGCGATCGGCAGCGAGCCCCAGACGAATCAAATGTGAAGCGTGTTCGACTAAGTAACAACCACGCCATCTTTTTTGGTAACTTTTTAACCGACTTCAAAAAGGAGGTTCTCAAGTCAGCTTTTTTTTTTTGTGTATGTTACTCTATATCTCCGCTAATACTAAACCGATTTTGATAATTCTTTCACTGGTGTATAGAGTATGATCCCGGGGTGGTCCAATATTAATTAAATTCCTGAGGGATTGCTACTTGTCCCGTAAAACTTAAATTTAATATTCTTGGGATTTTGGTTAAGCTTTGCGTTGGTTGATTTTCAAAGAGAATAAAACCACTACGTTTGATTATCAGTCAGTTAGTCAGTATATACCAGTATATAAGAGTTATTATTGATGATGAATGGATGTCATACTTACTTTTGTTTTTTATTCGAAAGTGTGGGTGGCCAGTGTCATCCTCAGTAGGTAAACAAAACGCATAGAGGTTGATAACAAAAAAAAGAGGTTGATGTTAATCTTGTAAATATTCAGGAAATTGGTTGGAGAAAATTTTTCAAAAAATATCTTATTATACGAAAAGATACCTAATTTTTTGTTTAATAGTGAAATATAACTTAAAATATTAATACGTTTACCAATATAGAGCTGTGAATAAAAATAAGTTTTACCAGAATTAAAGACAACTTTACTCCGTAAAGCAACATTACGATTTTATTCGCGGAAATTGCCGAAAATGACCTATTAACATAGATAATCGCGATCTTATTGAAATCAAAATAGTGATGTTGGTTGTATCTCTAATTCAATGTTAATGTTACCGTTTTGTTTGGTACTAATGAGTAGGTAACATTGAGTTATTGTTAAGTTTTCTTTTGTTTTTTTGAAGAATATATTGTAATAAACTTTACTGAAATAAAAGACTTGAATTATCCGCATAATCTACTTTTCATGAAATAAGTTTTATATTTTATACCCGAATAAAATCGTAAAAGCATCTTACTGGAAAAAGTAAGACATTGAGAAGTGAGTCGTTACGATGTTATTCGGGTCAAAGTTGTGTTTTTATTTTTAGATTAATAATAAAGTTAAATCCATTGCAAAAAGCCTAACTCGAAAACAAATCGTACGATTTGGTCGAAAAAATTCACAAGAATCAGACCTCAGGAATAATTATTTCAAATAAAAGCACTTCTATCGTAATAGTCGATTACCATTTTATTCGGTTGGAACGTCGAAATGTCTAGAAGACACCCTATTCACCTAGTTAAATATTTACCGCAGATAAATCTGTTCTGCTGCCCTCTGTTACATTTGTTTCTAAGCCAAATACTAAACTCCTTTCCAAACTGCTCTGGGTAAATTTCGCTGGAACTGAAGTTATACTCGCTACAGAACACGGGAGAATTCTTCGGCACTACACTGATATAAGTTACTGCTTAAAACTCATAGATGGCGTTTATTTAGCGACCTCGGTGGCGTAGCGGGCGAGCGCCCGTCTGTCACGTAAGGGGAGTGGGTTCGATTCCCGCTCGATAAATGTTTGCATAATCTGTAAAAAAAACCCGGTCCGGATGTTGTAATTCGAGTACCATGGTAGGTACTTCTGATAAGTACCCTCAACACAAGGAATCCTAGTGTGGGGCCAGGACTATGTAGTGTTATTTATTTATTTTATTTCACTTATTTATTATTTCAATATTTTTCTATAAAGTGCCACTAAACTACAAAAAAAAGCTACCTATAACAATTAATAGCTTTTATTTGTAGTACATTATCCTATTATTATTATTATAAAACCAAATGTTTGTGAGGATGTTTAGATGTTAGTTGTTTTTTTTCATACGGAGGCAAACAGGCTTACGTCCCTCTTGATGCGAAGTGGTTACCGTCGCCTATTGATATCAGCAACAGCATTTCTAACGCGTTACCTGCCGAACGCCTCCCTCCCTAAAGAGTTGTTCAATCATGCCGGAACGGCTCAACTGATTTCGTTGAAAACTGGAATAAATAGAGTTATTTATCTAGAATAGCATAATAATCTACTTTTATCTAGGTACCAAAGCCGGGGGCGGAATCGTAGTAGATATTGTACTGGAGAGGTGGAGAGAGCGCTGATCTAACTGTTATTTTATTTATGCTTTTCGCTGTCCTCGGATTTTGATGTCTGGAAAGCATAGAAAACATCTTGTTAGGTATCATTGAACTTGTTATCATTACTTCTTTTGATGCTTAGTTTGAATGCAAAAAAACACATTCTTATCTTTTAAACTTCAAAACATTTAAATAGACTAGGTTTTTATTATTATGAATATTCAAGTTGATTCATATTATGTATACTATCCCGGAAGGGGCTTATTCTGAACCCTTAAGGTAATGTTTGTTCTACGACTTCAGGAAATACCTATTTTTTTTTTTTTTTTTTTTTTTTTTTTTTTTTTATATACAACTGAGATGGCAAATAAGCCTACGGCCCACCCGTTGGCAAGCGGTTACCGTAGCCTATGAGCGCTTGCAATACCAGAGGCATCACGCACGCGTTGCCGACCCCGAACGCCCCTCCCCCTAAAGAGCTCTGGCAACCTTACTCACCGCAGGAACACAACACTATTTGAAACAAATAATGTTATTTGGCTGCGATCTTCTGTAAGGTGGAGGTACCTCCCCAGGCGGGCTGCTCCAATTTAGAACGAGAAAATCTCGCTTTGCCCTACCTCCTCCTAAAATAAGAATTATTAGAATTAGCCCTTGAATAAGGCCCTTTCGAATACAGGATGACCAAGAAAGAATCACTTCATAGTAAGTAGGTATAGAGACAGTATTTTTTTTAATAGTATTTTATATAAACCAGTTTTATCAATTTTTAAAACGAATCCTTATTTCAAAAATTGATAGAAATGGTTTTATAATAGGTATCTCAAAAACTTCGGATTCAGGTGGATTTGAACTTGAACCCGCTACTCTCCCATGGATGCTCTAACCAACTGAGCTACAGAGTCCACTTCTGGCCTGCCTCGGACCTACTAGTATAGTATTATGTTATCTGTGCTCGGACACACCTCGTATACTATACAATCTTAGTACCTATTACGTATTTCCCCAAATTTGGGTTAACACTTGAAAAAAAAATCGAATTCATAGATATGTCCTCAAAACGCGTGGCTTTGTAAAAATTGGTAACCATCTCATTACGACTGTGCTCACAAGGTGGTTACAGGAGTTATTGTTAGTTGCCGCGTCCCGCCAGTTAACTTCGCATTTGTACGGCAGCTAAAGCGTCCGGATTGGTTGCTTAGATGGCACCCGTGTGCGTATGAAAAGGCACTGAGACGACATTAAAAAGTTAAAAGCTGTAAAACATTTAAAAAGCACTCTAAAGCGGGTCATCCATCAAACCTGCGCCCTAAGTTTAGTGATAAAACATCCTTTTGTTAAAAAGATGTACGAGTAAGTTTAGTAGCTTCATTAGGAACCCTCAACGGCATTTTCATGAGGGACTTTTAATTAAGTTTTTAGATGGTGAAAAGTTTTTTTAATTCTGCTGAATAATTTTGAACTGAGGATTTTGTTAGGTGAGTACTTCACCGATTACATGCGCTCGGTTGACTGTTTTTTACAGCGCGTTTATCACGTTGCGTTAAATCGTACTTGTGTGTTTTGAAAATACGCCATATTATTTAGTAATGGAGCTAAGCATACGATTACGATTGTAATGTCTCCGCACTGAAATGGAACTATATTTTGTGTTAAATTGGCTCTCAGCTACACTGCATGAGTGTACTATTTATCTCCATTTGAAAGCAATTCCGGTGAAATTCACAATCCAAATAAACTGAAACTTTTCAGTTAAGTAACCGTATTGAACCGTTGCGTTGCGAAACTATGCATACGGTCTGATTCAAGCTTTGGCGAGTAACCAACATTTTGATGAAATTCTTTATTTTTTAGTTGCCTTGTGTATCATTGATGACCTCAGTGGCGTAGCGGGAGAGACGTAAGGGGCGCGGGTCAATTCCCGGTACGTGATAAATTTTTGCATGATCTGCAAATATTTGTTCCGGCTCTGGGTGTTGTGGTACATACCATGGTACTCGTAGTATCTGTTACCTACCCAAGACGTAGTGAATCCTAGTGTGGGGTCAGGACTAGGTATGTATGTGACTGTTGGGTGTTTGTACGAGCACGTACACTGTCCCCATTAATAACGCCATGTCGGCAATTTACGCCAGTCATTTAAATCATCGATCAGTTCGCGTTCGGTGACATATCAAACCGCGCGTCATTATCATTTTACCATTTCATAAGTTAATATATATGTTTCAACATATTAGTTAAATTTATTCTTTAGTTTTACTGATATACTTAACGACTACGCCAGGGTGTACGGACCGTACATCCTTTTTTTTTAATATTGAAACATATATATTAACTTATGAAATGGTAAAATGATTTATGATTTATTGATCATGGTAACTACAAGTTCTCAAAACTACACGACGTGCTTATAAACAAGTATAAGTTCCCCAAGGTATTTATTCTTCGAACTCGTAATATTATCACGATGAAAGGAGGTGACATAGTTTTATCATCCGCACGCGCGCGCCCCGGGGGGTATTCTCTACAGATTTTTTGTGAGTGCCAGTTGACAGTCTACTAGCTACTATCATCGAGTAAGCTAGCAATCTTATTATACTAAAAAGATTAGAGATTGAGCCACATATTGTATTCTTGTGAACCACTCAGCCACGCAACAGTAAGGTGCGGAGAATCAGGAAGTTGAAAAATTCCAGCTGCTTTGATGAAATATGGCTATAAGGCATATATTATGAAGCAACACAACCCTCGCCGGCGTTCACTATTCTCTGCCGTCGTCTGTCGCGTACAGAATACCATCGCTCTTGCCGCCACGAATATGAGCGTTGATACGCGAAGACCGGACTAATAAACTGGAGATTCAGGCGTCAGATCGCAAGTCAAACCACTACACAGTCCTTGTAGCTACAATTGTAATTACCACCAAGTTGCCATGACCTCGCACCCCTAACCAACTAACCTTCAAAGTAGTTCAAAAACTTGCCTCACTGGCATCGTGTCAAGTACCCTGAACAGAACCCAGATGATATACTAAGCTTGATACGTGATCTGCTTTAATAAGGATCACGTGTGCGGTTAGTTTTTATGCGAAATATGAAGATGGAGGGAAGACTCCGAGAGTAAATTGAGAAAAACGGTTTTTTTTACTAACGGCTATATTTAGAAAACTCTGTGTTAAAGGATCAGTTGAGACGCGAATGAAGCCACGCGCGGAAGCTACTATTACATTAATCACAAGAGATGAAGTTTGTAATACTTGATATTTTTTTGTATGATTAATTGTGTACGTCCCACCTGCCCACCTGCCCATTAATCAAAGCAAACAGAAAAACATTTCTAACGAACACTGAGCACATAAAAAAATATTCTTTCTATAAAATAAATAACTTTTTGCAGGTAACTTTGATGATTTTAGATTTTGAGACTCTCATTACTAAATAGTAATGATATTTATCATCAAAAGATTAAGACAATACATTTTTCCCGCGACATTCAATATTGAATAGTAACAAGTAACGTTATTCAGAGATAGTGAAATAGGCATAATACTATAGGTAGTAACTTAATCGTAACGTTAACAGTGGCCCAAGCACGAATTATTCACGATATAGTTACGCCTACGATTCGATAGCTAATGACAATAGTCAATAGTAATTTATTGGTAAAAATTGTTTACAGGTCACTCGATAGTACATAATAGTAGTCTTAACAAAAATCAAAAATAATAATAAATAATTAATAATAAGTTCCTAGTTAAGTAAGTACAATAAATATTTTTAATAATAAACAATTATTCAATTAAAAAGAACATTTCGAGCTTCGCCGATATTGGCTAATATTTGACTCCACCGCACACAGCTCCATGGCGAAGTATCGCCACCTCGTAGTTCTTGCAGGACCGAGCGACGCCATTGCAATATTTTCGAGAATTAAAACATCAACAGAACAAACAACGCCTGTCAGCACAACGGAAAAATCCACAGCAGGTGTCACACACGATGCGGCGACAAGGAACATCATCATCATCATCATCAGCCTGTAGAAGTCCACTGCTGGACATAGGCCTCCCTCAAAAAGTTCCATGACGAACGGTCTTGAGCCTTCTCCATCCACCGACTTCCCGCAACCTTCACAATGTCGTCGGTCCATGGGGGGTCTTCCAACACTGCGTCGCCCGGTTCGTGGTCGCCATTCGAAAACCTTTACTCCCCAACGGTTGTCGGTTCTGCGAGCTATATGGCCTGCCCACTGCCACTTCAACTTGCTAATTCTGAGAGCTATGTCGGTGACCTTGGTTCTTGGACAAGGAACACACATAAAAATAACTAGGTTGTATGTAAAATTACTATTTGGTTTGATAAAATTCGCACTTTGGTCTCATTGGCTGCTCATTTTAATTTGTGATTGGCTGAATCGTATCTTACGAATGTGAGCCACATTCGTGCTAGTCCCTCAGTGAAGTGACTTCTGGCTGCAATACTATTACTGAACTAGGTATTCAGTGGCCGGAGTGGAGTTGATGCGACGCGGACGTCTCACAAGTGCACTTTAGCTGACTTTTTATCCATGCTTCGTTACGGCTCGCGGAGAGGACCTTTTATAGCCGTTTTACAGAGAACTGTACTGGGACACTAATTTAATCACCGTGTCGAATGGATTACTGTACCTACTCTGCGCTAAAAGTACATTAATTTGCTAGATAAATCATTGTTACATTGTAAATTGGAGGAGGTAGGGCACAGCGAGATTTTCTCGTTCTAAATTAGAGCAGCCCGTCTGGAGAGGTACCTCCGCCTTACAGAAGATCGCAGCCAAATAACATTATTTGTTTCAAATAGTGTTGTGTTCCTGCGGTGAGTAAGGTTGCCAGAGCTCTTTAGGGGGAGGGGTTCGGGACCGGCAACGCATGCGTGATGCCTCTGGTATTACAAGCGCTCATAGGCTACGGTAACCACTTACCACCAGGTGGACCGCATCCTTGTTTGCCAGCTTAGTTGTATAAAAAAAATTAAAATTAAAAGTTAAAATAGAGAGATAATAGAGAAGTTAAAATAGTTCAATTGGTGAATTTTGTTTTGCTAGAGCGAATGTCGGAATTTTAAATTAAACTCAATTCTCATTAGCAGTACTATTACTTCTTCTATGATTATAGTTTGGACCAAGAGGTAGCTCAAGACCGTTAAGTCTAAAAAACGGGCAATTTTTTTGCAACATGAATTGCTGATAATAATTGTAGCATTTTGCCAGCGTCCCACTGCAGGAAGAAGGCCTCCCACTTTTCTGCCACTCCTCTCTGGTGTCATGTGGTCTAGCTCTTTTGGTACGACTTGAGTTCGTCACTCCACAAGTGATTATATTTGAGTAAACTCTACAGTCCTATAATAAATGATGTCTCATCAATTAGCGATGAGCAATCCCTTATAGTACACTAATCCTCATCAACTATTGCTGAATAATTAGTGATTTCAATTAGCTCTTATTTGATTAGTTGTCCAGATTGTTATCCTATGATAAGAATATCAAAAATAACGTTGCCGTCAAAAAACATTAGTCCAGCACAACTCACGCATTAGAAATTTGGTCACATTTAAATATTTTGTGATTCCATTATTTTGCGTTGCCGTATTTATCTTACGGCGCCGGCGCTGGCGGTAATGAATAGAGCAGACCAAACAATTGTGAGGATAATACATCAAATAGAATCAAAGACAACAATTGCGATGAGAGTACCGTACTATCTAGTCTACAAAACATTATGAAATAAATCTTTTATCTCCCAATCTAGAAAATGAAATAAATAATGTTCTTAGAAATATCTATAAGGTATAATAAATAATTTATTTATTTACATAGCTTGCGACTTTAATTTCACAAAGGGATCACGGTTAGCTAAACATAAGAAAAATCTCTTTGGTTTTTACTCATTTCTAGACTGATTATTCAAATAAGATATTCAAACCGATTAGTCATTCTATTTGTAAAGTTACAATGCTTAGCTTACAGAGGGCCACTCTTGATGTTTATATACCGGAGAAACTATGGAGTAAGTAATGAAACTCGATTATGTTCAACTAAACAATAAATGGATTGTTCTAAACTTTAGGTACATAATAAAGGTTTCATAACAAGCAGTGTCTTCAACATCACTGGTGCTGACCGTGAAGTTACGGGGTTAGTGTCTAAATCCCCTGTAAAAGAGTATTTTGAAACTTTCAGTCTCATAATCATATTTCATTGAAAGATTAATACTGAACAGTAAATATGTTTTTTCCTTCAAAGGGAATTTTGACCCGTGCTTACGCCGGTATAATAAAATGCAATTTTCATTTCATTTCAATCTTACGCCAAATTAATAATTGATATGAGAGAATCTCCTACGTCTACCTCCTGCGGCATATGCGACTATAATTACGGCCCTTATTGGACGGTGACCATTTCAAAGAAGCAACGCTTTCGTCTCCCATGAAAATTCTAGTGTTTCGTGTGAAACAGCCGCCGAGGGTGCAGTTAACGTGCGGGATTTTGCGAAAATTTACAAGGAAAAGGACAGTTTTCTTTTCAGAGTTTCACTAGCATGCTTATCTTTGAATAATTTACTTCTTATGCTACAGATATGACTAGCTTAAATAAATTGATCAAGCCCTGGATTTATAAAAAGTGGCCTTCATTTTAGAGCATATGCACTGGTGATTGAAATAGCTCTAGTTAGGAATGAATAGCGTCTATCACGAACATAACAAGCTTTATGACGATACCCGCGACGCAATAACTCTACCTCGAGTGTTCGAGCTAGCATATTTCATTATTCATGTCGTAGTTGTGAACGTCATTTTCAATTTGACATCAAAATATATACATTATCGGTGACCACTTTTTAGAAATTCAACTGGAGGTTGACGCAATAGGTTCGATCTAAAACTTGCTCTCCCCTATACTCAATCTTCGGATGTTACGTTTCATTTTCACAGGGTCTTTCTTCTCGCCTCCTTCCTCTGAAAAAAGGAATTAATTTGTTACATTCTTTAGATGTTCGTTTTTGTACACCATTAAAAAATCATTTGTATATTGAACTGACCTCCTCCCTCGACTTGTTTGGGTTCGTTCCAGCTCTGCACGTCTCCGGAGATGAAGAGCAAGTAGAACAGGTTGCTGAGGATATAGAACGCGATGGAAATGAAGAACACCTTGCGCCATTCAGAGGCTTCACCCTGCAACACGGAAAGTATAGTAAATAGTTAATACTTGGATAGAGATTGCCACCTCGTGTGCAATAATCTTTACCTATATTTACTCTTCTGAGTTTTGATTTTATTATTTTTTAACTTTGTATGTATTAGTGGATGTATATGTCTACAAAAATGCTTATGAATTATTATTAAATTGAAAATTGCTATCTTAACCACATTACAATTGCCACAAGGCAGTATCTGCGTTCTAAAGGGAGGAAATCGCTCTCTGTGCCAGTTTGATGATCACGCCAGCAATTTAGTAGGTATAGTTGTGTTAGTTGCTTAAAAACTGGCCGTAAAGGAGGAAAACCAGACTTTCTGTAGTAAAGAAATCTCCAATAGATGTACCTGGTCTTGCACGACGACGGAGACGGAGAGAGGCGCCATGATGGAGAATATGGAGCTGATCCCGTTGGTGATGCCCATCAGCGTGCTCGCGTGGTTCGGAGACAGGTCAATGTGCGATAACTAGTTAGGTAAATTAAATTGTAGGTATTATGCTTTTCAGTAATACTAAATAAGTTTAGAGTGTTTCTCTCCTCGATGACTAAGTTGCAGGAAGTCATAGATAGAGATGGTCGAAGACCTTGATGCTAAACAAGACTACAAGCTTTAGGTGGGCTCGCCTAAATGCGATCAATAAAGTTTCAATGTGTAAATGTCTAACTGTTATCCAAGTACATATTTGGATAAAAAAAATCCACATGCGTATAGCGGTTATACAAATAGAAGCCCGTCATATTTTGGCGGCTTGCGGCGTGTAGCTGACAGTTGTTGAAAACGAGCGCTGAGCAGCTTGCTAAGAGCTTGTACGTTCCCATAAAATACGCAAATGTAAAGGTATTTTAAAGTCTTTCTCCCATGATGATTGCCTAACTTTTTAAGATGAACCAGTCTTACCATAAACCCAACATAGTGAGCACCGTTAAGACCCACAGTGATAGTTAGAATGACGACTGCCAAGGTCAGGTTTCCGGGTGGTAGGTATGAAAGTCCAAGCAGTGCTAGGGCTGGGCCCCAATGCGCTGTAACATAAAAAAATGCTGTTAAAATCAGTAAAGACAGTCATTTTTGTATGAATTAAAAACTTTTAGAAAGGATATTTTATTTCAAAACTCTGTGCCTTTCCGATTCCAAGGAAACAACTACATGCAATTCATACGTTTTTTTTCATCATCTTCAGCTATGTTATGTGGAAAAATCAAGCGATGTTCCTCGCTTAATTTCTCAATAGTTGATTGGTATCAATACTTATAAAAAACCCTTACCGATCGTGTTGAAGATCTTCCTTGAAGTAACAAGCTGAACGATCTCCCCATTGACGAGGAAGTCGGCGAGCCAGCTGAACACGAAGCTGAGGATGTACATCGCCACGTACGGCAGCGCTGACAGGTTGCCGTTCTGCAAACAATAATGTACAACATTGAAATTGAGCTAGCATTGAAAGTTTTATGCGAGGTGGAACACAGAAAAAAATTCTCGCTCTAAATTGAAGCAGCCCGCCTGGAGAGGTACCTCCACCTTACGGAAGATCGCGGCCAAATAGCATTTGTTATGTTCCTGCGAGTAACAAGTAATTTTCACGGCTTGAATGATAATACTTTTCTTGCTTTAGTTTCATTCAGTGTATGCATGAAATAAATAACACCCAATCTATAGAACCCAACAGTCACACATAGTCCTGAGCCCACACTAGGATTCCCTATATCATGGGTTTAAGAAACAACGAGGACCATGTTTTTTTGATTTTTTTTTTATTTACTTTTTGTGGCTATGGTTTCACTGCGGCCACAACTGGCCTATTGTGATCGCCACTTTATTTGTGGAGCCCCTTTACAGGGCCTTTAAAGTTCACCACAAAGCCCAGCAGCTGTTAAAAACTGAAGGATTTTCTTTGGGGTGAGTTGCTTTAGCTCCATTGGGCTGAGGATGTGCTTTCCCAAATGGATGCTACGTTTGAGCATAAGTGCTCCGCACTCACCTAGCAGGTGTATAGGCGTTTCGTCCGCCTCCTCGCATAGCCTGCAGGTTTGTGTGTCGCATAGCCTTAGTTTGAACATGTGCTTATTAAGACAACAGTGTCCAGTTAAGGCTCTAACAATAATGCAAAGATTGGTCTTATTTAGCGCTAGGATACAGTTGGTGTACTGTTTATCGAAGGCTTTTATAAGTAACTTAGAGTGGTTCATGCCCGAAGAGTTTATCCAGAGTTTGGTCGATTCTTCGAAGCACGAAAGCAAGAGGCTTCTTTGAGCCAGGCTTTTTGGTACGCCGCAAAAAGGCTCAGGGCCTATCATAGTACCATTTGCCCCGGCGCGCGCAAGTTCGTCGGCAATTTCGTTACCGTCGATTCCCGCGTGCCCCGGAACCCATCTTAGTACGACCCTGTTCCTTGCGCCCAGGGCGTTTAAACGTGACAGACAGTCTTCCACAAGTCGAGACGTGATGACATTAGAGTCCAGCGCCAGAAGGGCAGCCTGACTGTCAGAATTGATGTAAATCGTGTGGTTGGTGTAGCGCTTTCGCAGATTGGCGTCTGCACAATCAAGAATGGCAAAAACCTCTGCCTGGAATATAGAGGCGTTTTTTCCCATGCTAACGAAACCGTTTACATTAGGACGTTCACCATATACTCCACAACCTACATCCAGTCCCATTTTTGAGCCGTCTGTGTACCAGTTTAGGCAACCGGCCTCAAAGTGTAGCTGGCTGTTCAACCAGTCTTCCCTGGAGGGCATTTCCACGATGTATTGTTTTTCAAATACATGTCGTGGAAGCATGGCATCAGATGTCATGCTGAGAATGGGTGATTGCAGAGTAGAGTCCTGAAGGGATCTCATCTTCTGCGAGAGCCAGCACCTTTTGCGGTTAGCACCTGGGTGTTTGCGCGATACATACTAGTTTTCGCCTCCTTGTGTATATACACATGAAGAGGCGGTAGTCCCAGCAATGCATTAAGCACCATCCCAGGGGATGTGGACATGGCTCCCGAAGCCATAAGGCAAGCAGTCCTTTGCAGACTACCCAGTTTAATTATAGCAGTCGACTGAAAGGCTTTGTCGTACCATACCATAGAGGCGTAAGTAACTATCGGCCTTACTATGGTAGTATACAGCCACAGAGCAATCTTGGGGTTTATACCCCAGTTATTGCCCATCAGTCGCCCGCTAGCCCCAATAATAATAGAGGACCATGATACCACAACACCAAGATCCGGAACGATTCCCGCAGCGGGAATCGAACCCTTTGTGTGTCAGACGCCACCGAGGAGGTCATGAAAGATTAAATAATTGGAAACTCATACCTGCTTGATGTCAACGTGAAGGACATTCTTCATGTAGGAAGGCAGCTCGGTCAGCAGGGTCCAGAAGCCGAGGTTCTGGCCGCAGTGCGCCAGCAGGACGGCCCAGAACGGAAGGGAAGTGACAATGCTCAGCCAAGGAGTCGGCATTGGCTGAAACCACCAGACATATTCATAAGCGATAAGGAAAATGGAATAAAGTTTCAGTGGGAACTGCAAACGGGTACGCAATGCAAATTGGGTCAATATTATTATGGATCAAATTCGCAGAACAGAGAATCGCTCGACAGAGGCGGGTTGAGACTTTTCTTTGTCTTGTCTCCTTGAAAGCTCACTGGCCAAAGAGCTAAAATGATTAATTGATATGAATCCTTCCGATTCTATTGGTTGCAACCAAATAATATAATAATTTAAACGTCTGAAACAGGGACTGAAAGCGGTAGAGGTTATAGGTACTGGTACCGTTAAAATATTTCGGTACCATTATGCTATACCGGTAGGGCATTACAGTACCGTTATTTCATACCGGTAGATTTCGGTACCGAAATTTTGAGCCGCGGCTAGTTCGCTAGGACAGTCGCGCCGCGGTGGCGGGGGGTGGTGGCGTTTCATCAAAGAAAACCTTTATAAACCTTTATTTATTTCGGTATACTGCGAAGCCAGATTTTCCCGTACCGTTATATTTATCGGTAGATAAATATTCGGGTAACCGGAATTTATCGGTATGACGTCATATCGTTATTTAAAGGTACCTTCATATTCCGGTTATTCAGTCCCTGGTCTGAAATAACCATAAACATATTTCGGAAGATAAGCCTCGAAAGTAATATCATAATCAAATGACTAGACTTCTCATGTTATTAGGTACTCACATTATGCCCCAGCTCATCAGATAGGACGTTGCTCTCGATATACTTCCGCTCCTCCTTCGAGATCCACCGGCTGGTTCCCGGAGTGGAGTCTCCCAGCAGCAGCCACAGCACTGACCACGAGATGCACATGACGCCGGACACGTAGAACACGGACGGCCAGCCCCACGCGCTCGCGGACAACAGGCCGGAGGTCATCAGCTCGATTATAGTCCCTAGTTGGGCACCTGACGGACAAAAGATTGCGAGCCGTAGTGTGAGATCAGAGGCCCGGGTCTTGGTCTTGTTCGCGAGTTACTCACTAGTCACCGGTGAGTGGTAAACTGTGGGTAGCTTACTGTTTTTGGATGGTTTTATGTAAAGTGCCCCCACAAAAACCGGCAAGCTATTCACATTTCACCACTCACCGGTGACTAGGCAGACTCATTTAAATGCGGACTCGCTACAATGGGCAATGGATGATGTCATAAATTAGTCTTGACGTCAAAATATCAAAGAAAATTGCCCGGATAGCACAACACAAATAGTATTAGTTCCGTTATTTGGAAAGATTTTAAATCATAACTGTTAATGTAATTAAACTCGCGAAAAGTCAAAATAGGTAGGTAAGTAGAAGCCCTAAAAGCCACAAAATTATACCGCTTTGCATATTTCAAAAGACCAATCACGGGATAATTACTCTCTATAAAGGTCCTTTTTAACTACTAACTAAAGGACACATTTCAGAATGGCGCACTATCTACTTCATCGTTATAGTTAGCTGTAAGGAACAGCCTACCTCGGCAGTATACTTAACAGAAGTGATCGTGTTTATGGAATGCATCAAAGCTGATTTGCTCGCCTTTCTACCAAGACATAAAAATCACTTTCCATAATTTTAGTGTCATTGCTGTCTTCTAAGATTTTTGCTGTCCCATCCTATCGCTAAAGTTACTAGTGTAAGGGTCCCGTTAGTGGGCCTTTCCTCAGATAATTGGCGCCATTACGAAGTTTCAAATGACTCGAAATGCTCGGAAAGGTAAACTTCTCAAATTACTTCTTTCAAACGACTATAGTTCCTGAATGAGTATAGCGAAGCTATAACTTTTAGTTTAAGGACTAGTTTTAAGCTCTATCTCATTTTCATCTAGTCACGATGTTGTTTTTTGCGAATAGAAAAATACATTGGTGCATTGGTAGCTATTAGATATACAGACAGACCGTGGTGGCCTCGGCTGAAGAATAGGCCCCTCCATATCTACCTATCCGCGGATGTCGTAAAAGGCGGCTAAGGGAAAAAAGCTAGGGGATGGGCAGCAGCGTCCCTCATTTTAACAACTATAGCTCTAACTGCGCTCGCCAACCCGCATGCCCAGCGTGGTGAGTATGGGCAAATCCCCCCACATGATAAGGAATTCGCTCTGTCTGTGGGGGAGGCCATGTTCAGCAGTGGACGTCGTACGGCTGAAATGATGATGATGAGATATACAGATTGTAAAAAGTAAACATACCAGCATAGACAAAGGTGCCAATGCGACTGCGTTCAGCTGTAGGAGCCCAGTGACCTAAAACTCCATGAATGCTGGGGTACAATAGACCCTGTGTCAATCCCATCAGCACTCGGCACGCGCACACCGCCATCCAGTCACCCTGGAAGATAAATATGAAGTTTCAATTGCGGATGTATTTTTTCTAGTTAAATTTAGCTAGAAGAGATGATGGCCGATGAACGAAGACAGTGTTGGAATGGTTCCCAAGATATCATATGCATGATGAGCAAGCATTATGGCTGTAATTAAATTAAAAAGTCACGTTTATCGGAACTCCATTAGGATTTAGATGCCGATAACCGTGCCGCTAGAGGATATCCGACACTAATCCTGGAGTAGAGAGGAAGAGGAGGAAGGGCACAGCGAGATTTTCTCGTTCTGCATTGGAGCAGCCCGCCTGGGGAGGTACCTCCGCCTTACAGAAGATCGCAGCCAAATAACATTATTTGTTTTCAAATAGTGTTGTGTTCCTGCGATGAGTAAGGTTGCCAGAGCTCTTTAGGGGGAGTGGGGTTCGGGGTCGGCAACGCGTGCGTGATGCCTCTGGTATTGCAAGCGCTCATAGGCTACGGTAACCGCTTACCAACAGGTGGGCCGTATGCCTGTTTGCCAACTCAGTAGTATAAAAAAAAAAAAAAAAAAGAGACAGGACAAGTATTGTCTATCTACTATGTGTCTTTAGGATGTTATAATTTATTTATTTATTCGCTTGTTTCATCTGCCACTAACTTTCGCCACTGTAACCCATTACATAATATCTTTATTTGAACTTAACAAAATAATATTTTTGAAGCACTATGATCCAAGCTTTCATGTTCTGCGACTATCAAACTAATCGCACTTGACCTTTAACCTCCTAACAAATGAGCTCGATCCGTCTTGATCGCCCGCAGGCTCAGAGGCGAGACGCCATCCGTCTTTCTACGGCTCAGAATCATTGGCGACTGATTGGCCTCATTTAGTTTATAGCCCAACTGATATAGCGTTTGTCAACAAACCATGGATACAATACGATAAAAGCGGTAATATTTCCGAGCGCCATTTTGCATCTTTATTCGACTGTTGACTATTTTGTGTTGCGACTGCAAAACATTATCGTGGCAGAATAAACTGTTCTACCAATTAGTAAATGGAAGGCCATCGTGTAAAGTAAGGACTGTTACTAATTTTCACGTGGTTGAACTTCGCTTTGTAGTCAGACGGATAAGGCTCAGTTAATTCGGCATCATCCACAGGAAAGACGTCGTTGTCAATATGCACGAAGCTTAGTAAGCCGCGGGAATCCTCACGATATTTACCTGTGTCATAAGTTTGAAAATCTAGAATTCGAAATAAAAACAATCTGTACCTATATCTGGGTGTAGCGCTATTTCGCACCACAGATTCTCACCACAAATTCATTTTTGCCGTTTCATACCAAAAAATGTCAGCGGTTCAACCCACATCAAACTACATAATATTTTTTCGGCGTTTCTATCCAAAATTCGTTTCCGTTTCGCACCACAAAGTGATCAAGAGATTTTGTACAGTCAGATCCACATTAGCAAACTACTGATTATTTTAAAGCGTAGGTTTATTAGAATTCTTTGTTCCAAACATCAACCATGACGTGAATTACTTTATAAGAAACTCTGTAGTGAAAAGTTACTCTGAAAACTTCGCATATTGCGATTTGCGCTGTGTTTGAATAGTCTGAGTGAAATATTTATGAATCATATTATTTTCATGTTGCTCATAATGTGAAAAAAGGTTTATTTTTCCTAGATCGGATCGAGCAAGATCTAATTTAAACGGAAGAATGTTCATGAATATGTTTCTAAAACAATGTTTAATAATTTTAGTTTATCGAAACAAAATATTGAAGTAGCTTCTCGCCGAGGATCTCAAAAGGCGCAAATATGTTAGTCTTGATAGGGCTTACATATTTGAGCCTTTTGGGGTTGAGACCCTGGGTCCGTGGGGAAACGGGGCCCTCCGGGTTTTCAAAAAGATATCAGGACGTCTGATCGAAGCGACGCGTGACCCGAGAGCTGGCTCTTATTTGGCCCAGCGAATTAGCATTGCCATCTAGCGTGGCAATTCCGCCAGCGTCTTCGGGACGCTTCCGACTGGTAGTGATCTGGATCAGTTGAGCTATCCATAGATCGTTTGTAACGGTCTTTAGATGGCTCAACTGTTTCTTGTGTATTTTGTAAATATTAACTTGTATTAGTTTTAAGTTTCTTTCTGTAAATAAAAGTTAAATATATTGAAGTAGCTTAGTAATATAATTTTCTAAAATAATATTTTTTATCATTTCAAATTATTTTTGCGGTTATATGGCTTTATCGTCTTTTTGTTACTGTATCTAATTGGCTATGACCTAATCGCTGAATTGATACTACTTCAAGTCTTTGTTATCACGCAGCTACGGAGCAATAGATAGACGTAATTTTTTGCAGGGATAGTCAAAGAACCAGAGTGAAAGAGGCTAGAGAGCACGTTTTTAATTTCCTATTACTTAACCCAAAAAATCCTCAAGTGATTTTGCTTTATTTGTGGAATGACTAAAGGTAAAGGCATGTCTTAAAAAAGCATCGGCAGAATAAAGGGTAGTTTTTTCCGCTATAACAGAAAACCAACGAACTTTTCAACTAGGCTGCACAGTACATAATGTAGTGTTTTTAAATAATGTAGCGACTTCTGAGGCAAAATAACTTACGTGGCAAAATACCCGAGTTATAAATAAAAGGGTTAACATTGCGAACTTTTCCCCAGACTTAGCCGCAATGACTGGGAATAATGTAGTGGATTTGTAAACTAGGCAGTAAAGCTTCCGGTTTTCTAAGAATACACGATCGTCAAATGGCGCTGGTTTAACACCTCTGTCGCGAAATTGTGACCGTGTTATTGTAGCAGCAGGTTCTTATGGACACAAGTTAAAACGGTTTGTTTATTAAGAAACTGTATAAAACTTATCTTGGACAGTGGAGGGGCCATAAAACTATGAACAACGTAAAGTGAAACTAAGGCAAAGAATTAACAGCGTCAGGATACCTAGTTCATATAATATATATATTGCTTTGAAAACTTCACTGCGAGGCTGAACAAACGAAGACCCCATTATAACCGAACATACCTGTAGTATCCAGTCCTACCTGAGGCCTTCTATCATCATCATTCCTTCCATGTCACTGATTCTTTCTTGGTCATCAATGTATAAGGTCAGTGCCCGGGTTGAGGGCTGGTGGCCCTGAAAAGGGCCTATGACCGTCGGTGAAAGAATCAGAGTAGTGAAAGGATTAAAGTGCGCCTCTTAATGGCTCCTTTCGTGCACAGCATCATCATTACAGCCGTGGGAAGTCCACTGCTGAACATGGCCTCTCCCACAGATTCCAGAGCGACTTCCTATCATGTGGGGGGGATTTTCCCTTACCACGCTAGGCACGCGGGTTGAAGAGCGTAGTTAGAGCTATCTTTGTGAAAACAGGGGACGCTGCTGACCCTAGCTTATAACTCTCAGTCAACTTACGACATTTAGGTAAACATGGAGGGGCCTTTTGTTCAGCCGAGGCCACAACGGCACCCAGGACTACCACGGCACTGGAAGCCATGCGTACAATTCTAGTACTTACTATTACACTCACGTTTATTAAAGCTACGAACATCCCTTAGTCAGTCTTCAAAATTAACGCTGAAATTATGTGTTTTTCACTACTCTCAAAATTACTAACTTTATGACTGACATTATTTTCATAGCGAATGCCGACAAAAATATGTCATTTTGTTCCTTAACACGACAGTGAAATATAAATAAATAAATCTTTATTCTATATAAATATAACATTGAGAATTAATATCTAATTAAGGGTAAAAAATTAAACGATGCCTGAATATGCGAGCTAGCAACGTCTGTCAAGCCAAATGAAATTGATTTTGTTGTCAGCGCGAGCGGAAGCTCAAATATTACTAAAATTCATGCTTCAAGAAGCTCAAATATGCTCCAGCAAAATGTAACATCATTGGGGACTCTATTCCAGGGACTTCTGAACTTTTACTGAGTATCCAGATTTAGTTTCCAAAGAAAGTTTGCGATTTTGTTTAGGCGGTGCCGTAAGTTGACACTCTCAAAGACTTATGGTGCAGACTTTTGTAAAACAGCGCCGACACTCTCGCATTTGAATGTCAATTATACGTAATGGTATGCCCATGGTGGCCGTTATCTGACCTATTTAGTAGGTTTCAAAGACTCCGCCGTATTGTTGATCTTTATTCTTAAAAACTACCGACTTACCATTATGATTACCTGATTACCAGTTGCGTCATACAACGGGATCGCTGGTTATTGACCTAATGATCAATAACCGGCCATAATAATTGATTGAATTGATCAAAAAAAGCCAATGAATCCCCAAGCTATAATATACAATAGCTGCTCTCCCTGTAACTTACCATCCGCCGTAACATAGCGGCCACTTTTCCTAGAACACCTTCCATCTAACTACCCTCGTATAATCCACTTCACCGGGGACTGCATGTAGATAATGAAGTTCCGTGAAATAAAGTTGCATTTGCAGCTTGTAGAGGAAGTGCACGAATGCAGTCATTATGTAATTACTTAGAGAGCATTGCCTCTAGTTAGATCCATGTGTAATTCTGAAAGTGGCTCTTTAAATGGTGAGAGATGGGTTTACCAGGCATATCCGAGATCCGAAAATCTATGAACCAAAACAACCACATGCAACACAACCATGTTAGGGCAATTTAAATGGTGCTGAAAGTTTGTTTAATGGACTGACCTATGCGATTACAACTAATAATAATAAAATAAATAACACCAAACAGTCACATACAATATAGTCCTTATCCCATACTAAAATTCTCTATCGTGGGTATCAGATACTATGAGTACTATGGTACCACTCCGAGACTCATGTCCAGAACGTTACAAACTAGTACCATCAACAACTTTTTGCATTTAAACAAAAGAGACGTTTCATCAATATATGGAGCCTGGGCCTGCACTGTGTACACTACTCTAAAATATGGCTAAGCAATAAAGTAAACGTATTTAATTGGTTATTTTATTTATATCGACTTAGTTCTAAGGTACATTAAGATTTTCTTCGACAAAGAGAGCAACACACACCGCTACAAAAATATGGCGAATGGACGTGCGTGATATTATTTAATATTATAAACCAACATGGCGGCCTTCAAATAGTGTTCACATAGTAAAAAACTTACCAGAAGAACTATTCTTGTACCATCGCATTTGTCTTCAAATTAATGAAATTGTATTTTTCTTGTAATCTCCTATTTTTTCCTAATTTTTCTATGTAGTGTACATGGACCAGGCCCAGAATGAAGTGGCCTGTTTACTTAATTCGTCAGCTTTACTAACCTTCACAGCCGCCAGTGGTACCAGCAGGTTGACAACCCCCGTGCAGGCCATGGCTGTGAACATCAGGTACTTCCCCCCAAAGCGGCCTGCGATCATACCCGCCGGGATCTGCAGCAGCACGTAGCCCCAGAAGAAGGAGGACAGGATGGTGTCTTGAGTGCTTCGCTCCCATTCGAATTGCTGCAACAAAAACATTGTAATGTTATACAGCATTGAATTCGTGGTGTTGCTAAGTGGATTTGTAGATTATGCGTTTAGTTTCTCAGTAAAATATATTTTTAAGCTCGTCACCAAGCATCATGGCGTCCTGTCATAAAGTAAATTCAAACGTAAGCTGCGTGTGCGCTTACGTGTGGTACTGGCGCGTACGTACAGTAACATCAAAATTCCTACGAATTAAGTCATTTAAAACTTGCCATAAAATAAAATAATTTGACAGCATTTGAGTAGTTTCACAGGCGTTTATTCGCGCTTATTTGGATGTAGCTTTAACAGTCACAACTGTCAGTTGAAACATAATATTTTTAAACGGAAATCGTTATTATTCACTGTTGTTTGTTCAAGATAACGCAATTTCCATCGTCCCCGGTTTATCAGTTTTAGCGACAGATAATTTTCTGCTGACTTTTAAAGATTGACACCCATTGTCACGAAATTAATAAAGGTTTGTGAAATGGACTTTGTTATGGACTGGAATCTAATCGATACTTGATTGAATCAGTGTTCTTGTCAATATGCGGACAGCATTAACCGTTACTGTAGGCGTCAAAAACAAAAAAAAACATGTTAGATAGCTGGAACATCGTCACGCAGGTACTGTCAACGCTAATAAGGAAATCCAATAATAAAATAAAACCCAAGATAAAAATAAGCATACTCTCATCAAAACAGGAACGCGAAGAAAAGCTCAAAGATTAAAAACTATAAGAAGCTTGACACTAGGAACACTCTGATTTAACGAAAATTAGAAAAATTGCAGTGAGTTGACCTAATTTGAAAAAGGTGACCTTTAATATAATTGAGTCTAAAATAAACTTATATTATGGTAAAAATGCAGAGGTTTCCAGCGCCAACGTGCGGGGCTCGCTCATAGAGTCCCGAGGGGTATGAAAACAGACTGGATTGAAAACTTTACACGAGCTATTTTGAAGTAGCAGCTGTTGTGAAATGTAACTTGGACTGCGGATGTTTTTAGGTTTCCCAAGTCTGACTAGGATCCTTTAAAGTTTCACCATGCCCGTCTGTCTGTATGTCTGCTTTTGTCAGACGTTTGTGCATGAAAGGAGCCTCTAAGACGTGCACTTTAATCCTTTCACTACACAGATTCATTCAGCGACGGTCATAGGCCCTTTTCAAGGCCACCATACCTCAACCTGGTCACTGACCTTATACAGGATGACCAAGAAAGAATCAGTGACATTACAAGAAGAAGAAGCCGTTCTACTCGCAGAGTACTGTATCGTGCTGAAATTTTGCACAGCAATACACAATGGTGACGCCAAAGTTATCTGGTCACGTCGCGTCGGTGTGGCCTTAACTTGAATGTCACAAAAAATTATTCCAGTCGTTAGCATGAAAACGTCGCTCACGCCTCCAAAACGACTCTATTGAGAGGGAAAATCTGATTTTTTACGCCTAGCTAAAACCATAGCGCGGAGGGAACAGCTCACTCACTCGTCAGAATCTTAGCTTGCTTTTTGTGAAGCTCCCAGCATTACTGCTCAGTTGATTTTCTCAAGTTGTTGCATAATTTATACAAAGAAAGAAAGCAGGTAAGTTTGTTTTAGAGATTTTAATGTTATGATTTTATATTTCAAATTTTTTCGACTCAAAAGGGATTTGAACCATCTCGGGTCAAATCCCAAGGATCGGGCAAGGTCTCCCTAGCCCTTTTTATTATAGTAAGAATCACATTTATGGCGGCCAAACACTGTTCATCTGATGAAGATTACGTAGTTATTTTTTTATCTCTCTTTCATGAAGTTTAACGACCTTGGCATACCGGGTGAGTGCCAAGTAGCTCTCCACTGTACTGTAACAAGCAAGACAGATTGGTTTTTTGCCTAGATGATGTACATTTAGTAGTAATGGCAGGAGAGAAAGCGATAGAGGGGTAATAAAGACTTGATTGGATGGCTCTTCTATTTTCTGCCCCTCATTTATTTGAAGCCTCTACCTGAGGTTTAGTTTCCACTAAAGTAGAGCTTATTAATATTAGGTTTATGTTCCATTTTATGTGATTGAGCCGAGTTGGCCTGGAGTGGGAGGTATCTCGAATTTCGAACAGTCGTAGGTTCAAATCCCGGTAGTCGATTTGAAAGAGAGAGAGTTTGTGTTTTTTTGTGTTTATTGTGTATTGATTTTGTTTTGCATTCTAACATTATTATAATCAAGTCATCAAGTAGCAAATGAAAAAGCTACAAAAATAAGGAAAATACCTAAATTCGAGGATTCTACAATTTCACGAAAATCTACAAGTTGATTTGAAGGATTCGGTTCTTGTTAGGGGTTTACGATCCCCGGGACACTGCGCCCGCACATTGTAGGTACAAGCAGTAGGTACACTTCCTTTAATAAATCTCATGCGTCGACCCCAATCTCAGAGAACAAAGCGCAAGTTCCGGATCATTTTAATTATTTAAATAATCAGAGTTAGAAATAAGTGTAAATATAAGCACCCAACAGTCACATACATAGTCCTGACCCGACATTAGGATTCCCTGTGTCGTGGGTAGCAGGAGCAACGAGTACTATGGTACCACAACACCCATACTTGCGACGAATATTTGCAGATCATGCAAACATTTGTCCCGCAGCGGGAATCGAACCCGCACCCCTTGCGTCGCAGATAGGCACTCGCCGCTTTGTTGATTGGTTTATTTCCGTAATCATTTTTTTTACAATGCATACCTCAAAATAACTATTAAAATATTTCTCATTAGTGTAACGATACTGTAGTTAATTTACTGCTTGTGTAGTATTATACTGTGCTGCCGGCAAACGCGGATTAGAAGCCAATCCCGCTCCGGAATAAATAAAACCAGTGACTCACTCAATCTGTTTTTTGCCATGAGAGTACAGAGTGATGAGTACTAACTAAATTCGATAAGTTGAATGCTACTCAAAAGGCTACGTCATGGCGTTGTCATGCTACTGGCGGATTGACGCGTCTGTATTTAGGTGATATTGCGTGGTCATACTTTTTACAGGATAGTCGTAAAGAACGTTTTAAGCGGCTTAGGCATGGCGTTGTCATGCTACTCACGGAATATTCATAGCTACTGGTAGGTGACAGTGCGTTGTCATGCTACTCACGGGATAGTTGTAGCTGTTGTTAGACGTCATAGCAACGATGGCGACGCTCATGCTGACGCGCGTAGAGTACGAGATGGTGGTGCCCAAGAACATCAGCAGTGCCATGACATGGCGCATGCCCACCAGCTTCTCTGTAACAAGCAAGATCATTATGAGCTATTGACAGAGACAGAGTTTCTAGCCCTCTATAGAAGCTTAGAGACTGTTTTAGTACCAGTCATGATAGCTTAACGTAACATAAAAATCACGGAAGTGCAGATAGACCCAGTGGAGCGCAATCATTTATTCAGTTTATCTTGCCGAAGCTACTTCCATGAAATTTGCACGTTATGGTAAGTAATGCATTTGAGCTTACGTTTTAATAATATTCATAATATTACTACGCCAATTTACGCCATTACTAACAGTTTTGTTTAAATAATAATAATGTTATTAATAATAAATATCTAGGTACCCCATTACCTACTAAACCATAGCTTCCTGCTCGCACCAATTAGGCACTAGCGTGTCTATATTTCTTTTTTGCCAATACTTACACAATTTCATACTGGCACCTGAACTTAGTAGATAGTAGACCATAGGTACTCTCAAACATTTAAATAGGGCTAAAACGAGACCCCTCGTCATATTTTACGAAAGATCAGTATTTTAGAACTTGAAAGCTAGCAAAGGAGAATTGAAATTAATAAATAAACATGCCGGAACTACATGTATGAACCAGGTCGCGGGTAGGCATGCAAGTAATAAATCGCCATAATGTTCACGCCTCGTCGGAACGCCATTACGTTATTACTGACATGCGCGTAGTTTCAGAGGGCATTTTAGTGAGGAAATACCGCGCCCCATTACAACATTACATACCTACAGATTTAACGTTAACAACTTGAAATCAGTCACTCGCATATAAAATAAATGATTACATGTAGGTACGTACCATTACCTAAGGTATCTAAGTGCCAACACAGTTTCGGCGAGGTTCTTCAATGACCGTCATCGTGTCAACTAAACGACGGAACGGTCATATGCTCCCAAAATAGAATTTTTTTTTTTTTTTTTTTTTTATACGAAATAGGCTAACGTTTGACCACAATCTCACCTGATGTTAAGTAATGATGTGGTCTACGTGTAATATAAATCATAAATAAATAACACCCAACAGTCATGCATAGTCCTAACCCCACACGATTCCTCTTCCACTCTGTTCTGTTAGCCGTCATCTCTGCACTCACTTCTTTCTTATAAAGTTCAGCAATCTTTTCTTAGGCCTTCCTCTACTCTAATATCATCCACATTCATCATTTTGAAAGTCAACACAGTTTATATACTTATTTCAAATTCTGTTTCACAACTAAGACTTAAGTTGAAAGTTCTCTGTATATACCTTTATCAAAAGTACCTCAGTGAATAAAGATGAAACAAACTTATCATTCCGAATTCGCGAACGAGATGGTAACACGTCGCGTGTCTACAAACTCGTCTTATACTCGTAATAGCCTTACATCAAATTGTGGTCCAAATATTGGGAAAGGAGGAAAAATAAATACAGCTTAGCACCAGTTCCTTTAAAAAAAATTGGACATCTAATAACATGGATCGACGTCTCTACAACGATTCAAAGTCTGTGAGTTCGCATTAGTGTTTTTTTAGAAAATTTTAGGTACTTTGGTACATTTATGCTAGACAGTGATTAGGGAGAGAGCTATGCTCGGAGTTTCACTACGTGATAAGATCCGAAATGAGGGAATCCGTAGAAGAACCAAGGTCACCGACATAGCTCTCAGAATTAGCAAGTTGAAGTGGCAGTGGGCAGGCCATATAGCTCGCAGAACCGACAACCGTTGGGGAGTAAAGGTTCTCGAATGACAACCACGAACCGGGCGACGCTGTGTTGGAAGGCCCCCCACCCGATGGACCAACGACATTGTGAAGGTTGCGGGTAGTCGGTGGATGGAGAAGGCTCAAGACCGTTCATCGTGGAACTCTTTAGGGGAGGCCTATGTCCAGCAGTGGACTTCTACAGGCTGATGATGATGGTACATTTATACTGAATCTTTTATCTGAAAAAATTGCGATCTTTTTCACTTAAGAAATATTGTGGCACCTGTCTGTTTTTTACTTTGTAAAATATCGAACCTTTTGCTTGGCATCATTATTTTTAGCTGATTCCGCTTTCTTTTTAAACGTGCACCATCTCCTGACACGAAATTGAGACACAAAAGTTTATTTTCACCGGAGAATGTACAATGTAGATAAATAACTTAGGACGTAAGCCTCAAATTAATTCTCAGCGCAAAAAGCACTTGAGAAATGGTGCTCTTTCTTACTCCACGCTGTAAATGCGAGAGTTTTTGTTACTTTATAAAGGAGATAGTCTGTAATATCCGGGATTTGTTGACACAAAAAACCCGTGCATCTTTCCGGTTTTTTGTGTCAATAAATCCCGAATATTCCTTCATATGCTGTGCGTTCATGGCATAGAATATAAAAGCAGCAAAGTAAGCTATTAATTTTAGCGAGTTTAACATGAGGCCAAGTTATGAAGTATTGTGGTTGGTCCTGGAAAATCACTTCATATTCTAAAAACTTTCTGTCCTAGCCCCCTAATTAAGTGGAGTACTTAATAATATATCTGTACTTTCCCCTCACACTTAGATCAGGCAAATAATATTATTTTAATCTTCAATTTATAGATTGTTTTTCAATCTGATATCAGTGTCAGGGGAATGAAAAATAAACTAAGTACTCACACAAAAATTACGGTTTATTTAGACATGTCATTAAAATAATCAGTGTCGGTCGTAATAATGTTTTTAATTAAAATGGAGCAGATGCAAGATCGTTTTCTACCTCGCCACTAGTGTTTACAATTAGTCATTGTAGCATTTCATAGAGCACATAATTTCCGGAGGATCGATAAAGCATGATGGACGAGCACCGAATGGAGATTGGAGCAGACGCTGTTGTGTTTTGTTCCTTTTGGCTTGCCCTCCCGTGCCCGGCTCGCAGACTAGATTGGATATGCCTTTGTGATGAGTGTAGAAGGAATCCATGGCCAATCATACCTACACTATAATTGAATGAGGTTGTAGGTTGTATAGATGAATGTACCATGAACATTTTTCTGATACGTATTTTTTTAATTCACAGGACGAAAAACGCCAAAATCTAAGACACTTTACTCTTGGAAACATTGAAATATGACAACAAAAATACAGACACATTTACAAAAAAAAAACTTATTTTTGCTCTCCTGAAAAATAGGGAGAAATTGTTTGTCCCTTACGTTAATTGATACTTCCGGTATCGGTATATTTTTTGAGGTTGTTCATTCGTTTAGATTCGAAAACATTATACCTCATGTAACATTCAGATTAGATTTAATAGTAGGTTCATCTGGTTCTAAGATTGTAGAGGCCCGAGCTGTTGTGTGGATATTTATTATTTATCTGAAGTTTGTGCTAAATCCTTAACTATGGAACTCCCTGAAAGCACCGCTGAATATGAAGCTTATAAATTCATCTCCAAAATTGACAAGAATTTCGAATAAAAATCACTTAGGGCTGAGTGTGTCTTTGTGGAAGTCCATTCTAAGATCGTCAAAATGTTCTACATAAAGGACAAAAGTTCAGTTTATCTGAGGCAGCTTGATAAATAAATAAATAAATAAAAATGACTGTTATTTTTATTAAGAAGCCTGTTATAATATAATTTTAGGATAATACTAAATATACTAAAATAATCTAAATAACTATTTAACTAACGACTAAGTACTAATAAAAATGTGACTGGTTTTATAAATAAATAAATATTCCGGACATATCACACACGGTCAACTGATCCCAAACAAGGCCTAGCCTGTACTATGGGTACCAGAGATTGATATACATAATAGATATATATTTAACACCCAGACACAGAACAAACATCTGTGTTAGTCACAAATGTTTGTCCAGTATGGGAATCGAACCCGCGACCTCTAGCGCAGAAGGCAGAGTTACTACCAACTGAGCTATGAGGTGAGTTTATGCTCATGCTTAAAATGTCTCACAGCGTAAATACCTATAATCAACGCAGCACCACACGTCACTGTAGTCATTTGTAATTTTGAAGCCGTACTCAGGACCTCACTAAAGGATATTCCTACACCTTTTTTATTAATTCAAATAGCCCTAAAACACGGTTAATGGCTCTCCTAAAACGTGACCTGCCTCGCTACATCCTTCAATTACATTTTGACGCACAACTTTATATCAAAACACAATGACAAATAAATCGATGCCTGTTCAGTGATATAACGATGTAAAATAAAATACAGAGATTGAACTTCTTCCAGTTAGGAGTCACGTACACAGCCGCACGACTGGAAAAAGTACGTCTTTAATAAAATACGTTCGGGAGAGTGAGCTAATGCTGCGTATGACAGGGTGGATGACAAACGATTTGTTTCAGAAGATGCCATCTAAATTGCTTAGATTTTATACCTAGTGTAGTACTGATTCGTCTAGGCTTAGTCACCAGAAACAAGATATTACAAAGTGATCCTTATGATTTTATTGAAATGAATTTAAATTTCAATCTTGTAAATTGGTTTAAACCAACAGTTTAGTTATCAAGGATTCAAATGTCATTAAGCCTCTCCAAAACGCACATAATCCTTGCCTAATATTTCAATTAAGGATGCATTATTTGTGGTACTGGATTTCAGTTTACTGTGGCATTTACCCATGTAGGAACTAATCCTGAATGGAATAGCTTTGTTCTGTAAACAAAACCAGCTGGCTCTTAGTGCTCTTTGTGTACCTGAGCCGCCTTTTGTGGGTGTAATTAGTGAAATTGATTGCCTGTTATTGTTTTACAACATTGGTGTACAGCCAGCATCGGAAGTTATTCACTGCAGGACCTGATTACAGTTTCGATTAATATCAATGTTATTTATTATATGTTATTTAGAAAGCATAATTAATTACTAGCTAGTTTTTATCCATAAAATACTATGTTTGGAGCTATTTTGTTCGATCACTATGTACCTACTTTTGATGTTCACAAATATTGTATGTGATTACAAATAAAAGTTGTTTCTTTCTTTCACTGTACAAACGCTACGTATATAAAATTAAATATAGAGAGGTTTAGCAGGATATTGACCGATATTATTATATATATAAATTGTTACCTACCATCGAAAGTAACTTCCTCCAACTTTTAATTCAACCTAATGATTAGGATTATTATGGGATTTTAATGGCCTCATAGCTCAGTTGGTAGTAACTCTGCCTTCTGCGCTAGAGGTCGCGGGTTCGATTCCCGCACTGGACAAACATTTGTGTGATGAACACTGATGTTTGTTCTGTGTCTGGGTGTTTAATATATATGTATTATGTATATCAGTCTCTGGTACCCATAGTACAGGCTATGCCTAGTTTGGGATCAGTTGACTGTGCGTACTATGTCTGAAATATTAAAAAAAAAAATTAAAAAAAAAAAAAAAAAAATTAAGAGTCATTTTATCCTATCTTAAACGTCGCATGTAAAATGTCACCAATACGCGCTAGTACTGTAATTGTTGGACTTTTAAAAAGTTATGAGATTTCATGTAGGGCTAAATAATACCTCTACAAGCCTAAACCTAGCTTGGTCCCCAGATTTTTGTTCACATTCAACTATATTTTGGGAAAAGGCCAGCTTTCCCTTAGTGGTGTCAGCTTCATCCTATGCAAACGAAAGCACACTTATCTCACTAGGTTCCTATTTGTGATACCACTGAGCAGGTTCCAAAAATGCAGTGCCTCATAGAATTGGGTAGCCATGCAAGGAGGTGAATGTGTCGTCTGGCGGTCAGTTCTTGCACCGGGAAGGCCACTAACCGGTCCAAAACCACTTCAAATCAACTATTTATTTACAAACAGTATGTTCTTTTGTAATATTTCGAATGTCTGTTAGTATGTATGTACCTATTATATCAGCTGGTTGTAAAAGAAGGTATTTCCATCGCAACCAGGCCGAACAACAAAATATGAGAAAAGGTTAAAAATGTAGTCTTTGTTAACTAAAAATGAGATCATCATCATTTTAGCCGTGCGACGTCCACTGAACATGGCCTCCCCCACAGGCAGAGCAAATTCCTTATCATATGGGGGGATTTGCCCATACTCACCACGCTGGGCATGCGGGTTGGTGAGCGCAGTTAGAGCTATTGTTGTTAAAATAGGAGACGCTGCTGCCCATCCCCTAGCTTTTTTCCCTTAGTCTAGGGCCTATTCTTAAAAAATCATAAAAAGAGATATACGCATGAATTTTAATCTGATTTTAAAGAAATAATGGCATTTTGATATCATTTCGGTGAATAAGCTTTTTTCAAGTTAGCTAGTAAGCTGGTTACTCTATTTTTTTTTTTTGCTTTATTTTTCCGTTGCTTCTGATGAATATAATGATGAAGTCCTTTCGAGATGGGGAACAAAATTCTTCCAATAAGTCGCTTTTTTATTTTTAAACCTTATAATGTCCTCATCATCATGATAAGGAATGAGTTAAGGAAAATACTAGTACGGACTTAGAATACCGCAGAGTTTTCTCTCCCCATGTATTACAAGTATTATTTTCTCGAGCCGTACTTATCATAATTAACATTCAATACCTCATTGTGTATTTAAAAATGCGATCATCGATATTGCTTAATAACTAGGGAATGTGAGTCGGACTGATTGTTTGACTGTCAACAATAAGCAATCTATTGAAAACATTGCTTGCTACACATTGACAGGCCTCATAGCTCAGTTGTTAGTAACTCTGCCTTCTGTGCTAGAGGTCGCGGGTTCGATTCCCTGACTGGACAAACATTTGTGACTAACACAGATGTTTGTTCTGTGTCTGGGTGTTAAATATATATTTATTATGTATTATGTATAACAGTCTCTGGTACCCATAGTACAGGCAATGCCTAGTTTGGGATCAGTTGACCGTGTGTGATATGTCCGGAATATTTATTTTTATTTTATTTTTACATTAAGCCTTGTGTAGATGGAGAGAGCTTTTTGCCTCGAGGATGGGATTCTCGAAGCAATGGTCAGCAGTGGACATCCTATGGTTGAAATTATGAACATAATTTGATAGCGCAAAAATTATAACCGGCATTTTTGTTTCGAGCTATTAGAAAAGGGACGGCAACATTCTTAGTTCCGTCAAAAGGTTAGTTTATAAAAACGCAACAAAATCGACGATTTATTTAATTAATAACCGTTGATTTGGATAATAAAGTTAACGAACTCGATGTAATGCAATGCTCTAGTTTGTTAAATCGACTGTTTGTGAGTAATAGATGTAGTAGAACAGGAGGTGTCCATGATGTGCCATGCTAATAGTCGGGTACTGCAGGTGCTTGGGTATCTCTAGCCGCATTATCAATTCCACTTATAAAAACAAACAAAACTATCTGAAGAGTGCACTTCAAACAATACTTAAGGAGAAAAGTTTAACATTGACTATATCAATCCAGTGTGATGACCTACATTATAAAAATAAAAATTCCGTTTAACTGAATACTGAATAAAATTAAATTAACATACATGCACAAAATCACACCTGTTTCCCAGAGGGGTAGGCAGAGACCACGGCTTTCCACTCGCTGCAATCCTGACATACTTTCACTCTTATCACATTATCATCACACATGCTCGTCGGTTTAGGGTACTCTTGACCTGGCCTTTTATTAACTGTTTAAATATAAAATAAATACTTACGTAAAAAATATGATATACGTTCCTGTTTTAAATAGAAAGAACTGAAAGAAAATTAAAACGAATACAAGGAAATATTTACAAAATACACAAGAAACAATTGAGTTACCTATCTAAAGACCGTTTCAAACTATCTATAGATAGCTCAATTGATCCAGACCACTACGGAAGCGTCCTAAATCGTAAATTGCCACGCTGGATGGTAATGCTAATCCGTTCGGCCAAATAGGAGCTAGCTCTCGGATCACGCGTCGCCCGGCGCCGTCGCGTCGCTATCGCTTCGATCAGAAAACTGATGATTTGCTTTTATCGATAAGTTTTTTCTAATGATTGTACCACATTATCCCGACAGACAAAATCTCAGTGAAAGCTTGACCAACTGTCCATTTACTTACACTTATAAAAACAAAACCACCAGTGCACGAAGGCAAAAAATAATAATATTAAACAATAATTTGACATGGAACATAGCCTTATGAATAAAGAAATACGGCCCCCCAACAAACACGATCAGAATATCTACGAAGCTGAGCAACACGTGAAGATAATTAAAATTGCCAGTAACCCTGCACCTGGCCTCGCTCGTGAACGTGAGAGTAGTACCGGTGCTAATTATGCAGGATACCGAATACACTGAATCTTATTATATAAAAGAGTTTGTATGTTTGAGCACAATACCGACTGAACTGGTTTGGAAGAAAGTCAAGCCAAAGACCAAAGGTTTTTTTTTCAATTAAAGGATCCCTTTGAAATGTCTTAGGAATAATGTGAAGCTACGCCTGTTCCTAGAAGAATCATAGAATACCTAGATGATAGTACATGGAATAGCGATAAGTACCTTTAGGTTACTTTTTATCCTATTATGCAAGCGAAGACAGGGGAGCAAGCTAGAAGATAAAAATTAAATAACACTTGAAAGTTTGGATTCACGTGGTTGCTTGTTGTTCGCTCGTGGTTCACTCTTGGTCATCCTGCATGTCAATGAATAGACCTCAATTATGGCCGTTTATGAACATTATTACATAGGTATTTTGTGTACATTTTTTTTTGAATCGAAACCGTCTTTTGTCTCGTAAGATGGCCACACGATTTCACCACCAGAACTTTCTGATTTGCTAGCTAATCGCAAAAGTCTATCTTCTTCTTCCTTCCCTTGTTCCACATTATGTGGGGTCGGCACAACATGTTTTCTTCTTCCACTCTCTTCTGTTAGCCGTCATCTCCACACTCACTTCTTTCTTACTCATGTCATCTTTAATACAGTCCATTCATCTTTTCTTTGGCCTTCCTCTAGTCTTATATCCAAAAGTCGTATAAGTATCTATACGTGTCTATTTAATATTTATTGAATTCGTATCTATGCCTCCAAATTCAACACAAATACAAGAATAAAAATAAGTTTTAAGACGAATTGCTCAAAAATTAAGTTAATTTATCCTCCTTTTTCAAGTCTCTCCACGAACTTATCCTATCGGATCCAATTAAAATTATTAGGTCCAATTCTCAATTCACATAATCATATTTCGTGTCCCCCAGAATACTGGTTCTGAATACTAAGCGTCTGAGAAGAAGTCCGTTTGAGAATTCCAAAAAAACTAATACAGGATTTTGTATTAATTCCTATATTTTCCAAGAATTTCACTAATTTTTATTTTAAAGAAAATTTGTCTAAGTGCGGAATGACGTTAGTGCGAGTGTGTGAATGCGGTCGAATATCTGTCTAATGCTGTGTTCCGGCTCTGCGGGCAGCGGCCGTCATACAAACTTCCGGAAATCAATCTTCAAAAAAATGGTCTCCTCTAAAATGTAAATGACGGCCGCCACTTCCATAGGTCCGCATAAGTGAAGCACGAACACGCGCCGACTCACGTGTCTGTCTGTGGGTATCGGTTCCCACATACTTTCAACACGTTTACCAACATAAGGCTTGGTTCGCACAATTCTGCTTACAAATTTTAGTATTGTATTTTTATGAACAAACTTGTATCACTGTATTTTGTATAGGAATTGTATTTTGTATAAAAACATATTTTATTGTAAAAGTAAAATATTATATAGTATACGAAAAAACATTTTTCTTTATGCTATATTGGGCAGACTTTTTTGATGTCACATCATTACATGAAATAGCTTCTTAAAGGGTAAATGTATAAATTCTTTTAAGTACCTAATTATTTCAATGTGATCCTTGTGTGATTCTAAAGAATAAATTTCTCTTGAATTTGAAATGCGAGAGTTTCACATAATTTTGTCTCGAGCTACGACAGATTTATTATTTCAAATTATTAATTTCATAGTGTTTAGTGTGAAAAGGCCATACGTTATAATTAACCATGGTTAATATTACTAGAAATCAGAGACAATAGTAATAAGAGACCTTTTTGTACTAGTTATCATAATTGGTTACAGCAATTAATTTCTTTGAATTGTAATGTCAATTGAAAGGCTACATAGCAACAGCTAATAACAGCATCCTATTCAGATACTGACAGACACAAAAAAACATGACGAAGTTAAACTGGAACCGCAAACATTACTACGGTCGAGTTACTAAACATAAACGTTTTCAACTTTCTTTCTCTTGGCGGAATTATTTTATGAAAACACCATGAGAAGTCAGTCTTCTGTTAGGCCGCGATGGGCTGGCACTGGCACCTCACCTATAGCATACTATCTCAGGATCTCAGTGCCAGGAGATCTGAAAAGACGTGTACCATGCTTGGACTTACGTGGGTCTAATCTATTCTTAGTAATTATTTCGTAGCTTGTGTTGTGTGTGTTCTTTACAACCTAAGTGTGACAAATAACGTATACATTTTAGGTATCGAGGGTATAAGCCTGGAAAGGGCGTTTGTGCCCGAAACCATCCGTTACAGGATTTATACCACCGAGCATTGAACCCCGGATCCCATGCAAATTATTGGCAACCGAACCGAACGGAGACTCTAATATAGGTAAAATTAATGCGTTGCTCTCTGACTGACAGTGCGTAGTCTAAACGATAGTCATTCGACCAAACTATTGTATAACATAATGACTTACCGAAAATACACAGTCTAAATCCTAAATCCTGAATGCTGTTAGTCCTAAATGAGCTTTCCTGTAAAGGGTCCAAAGGTACATTATTCAATGAATTCCAAGAAATCATATATAGGTACAGAAACATAGCTTTGTAGACCAGCCAGGCTATTGCGTAAGCGAAATGGTAATGCAGATCGCAGTTTTAAGGATGATTTTATCAATTATAGCGACATCTGAAGTTATTCAAACATAAAAAGGAAGAAGCTAAGGTCATAAAGTTTTCCCTTGTCAAGTTTGGAACGTTTTAAATGTGGCTAAGATTGTTAAAATTACCCTCAAAGTTACGAACTTCATTGCCATTACGCTTAGGCAATTGTACCACAGGACAGGTAGGTAAGTGCTCGAGAATATTTTCAAAGGAGCTACTCTGCCTTTCTTTGAAACTCAATAGTTTACTAATATACAGAGAGAGTTGATATTGAGGGAAACGTGTACGAAGTCGCCGGAGTTCTACTAGTTTCAAGTATATAATAATATTTCATATTATTGTAATGATTGAACCGTGACTGATTGGTGTCCCTTTGAATTTGAGAACGTTTTAAAGCCGTTGTATTGTCTAGGGCAGTCACAGTACACTTGCAAACAGCGAATTTGAATTGTGAGGAATAAGAAAAAAACACCAATTGTTACCAAGTATACAATGTCTATGGTAAAATATGTTTGATTCTTTGTTCTAACAGAAGTTGTGATATATATATAGTTTACGAGCTTCCGCCCGCGGCTTTGCTCGCGTGTTACCTAGATAAGCCTATATGCTATTCTAGGTAAATAACTCTATCAATTCCAAGTTTCATCGAAATCGGCTGCACTGTTACGGCGTGATTGAACCAAAAACATCTAAACATCCTCAAAAACTTTCGCATTTATAATATTAGGATATGAAATCTCACCAAAAAAAATTGAGGTCCAAGCTTCGCTCTAACATCTAACTATCTAACTCGTAGGGTGAATGTACTTCGAGATGCGGTGTCCCTTCAAATTGTCAGATGAAAGCGAAGGTTGTATTAACATCTGGTTGCCACCAGCTCACAATATTACGGAGGGAAAGCTAAGAGGACAATTTCGGGATTGACTTTGGAGACCTCGACACAATAGATGGATTATTGAGTCAACTTTCTACCCCTGTATTAGGTCAGTGGCCAGTTGATGTATGGTGGTCCCGAAAAGGGCCTATGACCTTCGGTGAAAGAATCAGTGTAGTGAAAAGATTAGAGTGCGCCTCTTAGAAGCTCCTTTCGTGTACAGCCAGTATTTTGGTTTTTTGTAACTTCTCTTATGAAGATGTAATCATTTCGACAGTTATTCGAGTACTTCAATAAGTGCACAGATTACATTGGATCCTGACATATTATAATTAGCTTTCAATAGTATCGCTTCCTGCTGTACGATCCGTAAGGAAACTATTTTACGACCAGTTAAGGCTAACCGGTGACTTCGGCTAACAGTTTCAAGTACTCATTAATGTCTTGAATGAAGCACTAACCCTGGTATCTTAAGTCAAAAACCTATTTTTCCTCATCTCACACTGAGACAGTTTTTTTTAAATCTCTTGCGAATATGTTTCGTTTTACGTTTATCTTCAGATTTCTCTTGACGAGCATAATATGTTCCTTTCAGAAACATGTCTTTCTTTATCTCACGCTTACGATATCAGACTGATACCTACTCGCTTCAATTGCTGTCGGACATAAGATTTTTGAAATATCCTCTCTACCTTCAATGTTTTTACGACTGAGAATACGAGACAAAGTTCATCTAAGCAATGCACATACTTCTTGATTATGACATCTTGCCTGCTTCTATTGGGTACTGGTTGTATAAAAATTAATGAATACTTAATTAAAACCAGTTATGTATTAGAAATACTTACCTCTAGCGATTATATATAATGGGCACTTGAACCTACGTTGAACGTACTGAGTAGGTATCTAGTAATAGTTCGAGCTTTTATAAGAAAGAATAAATTAAACCTAACCTTCCTAATTATATCACCAAAATTTACATACCTGAGTATCTAAGAGCCTACCAGTCCGTCATTAATCAAAATTACGAATGATCAAAAATGTAAGTGCTAATTTCATACGATATTGAACCATAAATCTTTTTTTTTTAAACTATCATGGTTATGAACTTAATTTTCACTAAAAACGGGATCGGGACGACAAATAAACTCACAAATCATCGTAAATATCCCATTTATAGTGAAAATAAATCTTGAAGACTTTATCTAAACAAGCCCTTGACTGCGAGTACCTACTAGACTAAATCAGATTGAGATTCAGATTAATTTATTTTATTCCGATTCGATACCTTAATATACAGATTAAATAAAATAATAAATAAATAAATAAATAAATATTCCGGAAATATCACACACAGTCAACTGATCCCAAACTATGCATAGCCTGTACTTTGGGTACCAAAGACTGATATACATAATAGATATATATTTAACACCTAGACACAGAACAAACATCTGTATTCATCACACAAATGTTTGTCCAGTGCGGGAATCGAACTCGCTACCTCTAGCGCAGAAGGCAGAGTTACTACCAACTGAGCTAAGAGGCCAGTCAAGAGGATTATACAGTACACTTAGAAAATTCACATAAAAAAGTTATAATTATACGATAAGAGGTAACCCGTACACGAATACACGATAGAACAATACAATGTCAAATAGCAACAGCAAAAAAAAAGATAACTAATTATCACTGAACTCTGTTTTCTACTTGTAGTCGTAGTCGTAGAAAACAGAGTTTATTCCTAGTATAATATTATTTTAGTTTAATTTTCAACTGTTATTATTATTATTTTTCTGTTTTATCCCATTCATTATTAAGGTTTCTGGAAAAAATTGTATATGTGGCTCAATGACAAATGTTTTTACAATAAAAATGAAATGTTTATTTGATAATGTGTGATTACTTTGATTATTTCTGACTTGTCGCTATTTATTGTCATATTCTTGTCACTGTTATTTTATTATTATTGTTTTGTTAATTGTAATGACGTTAATTTATTTCTAATTCAGATTTTATTGTATGATTTTCTATTGACAAATTTGAGACTATTTTGATTTGATTTGATTTTTGTATTGTGACTAATATTTTTGCATGTCGGTCTCCGACGAAGTATATGACACTACCTCCATAAATGTAAAAGACCATCTACCTATATATACTATACTTCATGCAAATAAAAGCCATTCATTCATTAATTCATAAAAAAAAAAATATCACGAATAAAAACAATTATATTTAGGGCATAATTTAGATCTTCAGCGAGTGCTTCGTAAAAGGTAGAAAATTTACCTACAAAATCCTTGTTTAGATACTATACTGTCATCTTTTTGACTAGAAATAAATGCAGTGAGTCATTGGCTTTTGAGAAATAAAAGTGAAGATATTTTTGAATGGCCTCCTGTCCCTTAGTTGTTTTCGAGCTGCATCCGGCCCGTCCCGGCAACTTTACGCCTTTTCGTAAGAACTTAAAATATATGGAAAATCCTTTCCCAGTGAGAAACAGCGCCATAAAAGGACCGAGTGCCTTTTTATGTCTTTAGGATTTCAGGGATCAACTTTTTAGTTTTTATAACGAAAACATGCGAGGCACATTGCGTAATTTTTTTTCACTACCTACCTTGCTTGCTTGTCGTGTCACAGATTCCTTCTTGGTCTTAGGTCAGTGACCAGGTTAAGGTGTGGTGGCCCTGAAAAGGGCTACCTTCGCTGAAAGAATCAGTGTGGTGAAAGCATTAAAGTGCTCTTTTTGTACACCTCTACCTTACTTGATCTACTTTAAAAACTACTTGCTTGACTTATGAGATTATCGCATCTAAATGATAGTCAATTTAGTTAGCATGACTTACCCCTTAAAATTAGTATTTGAAAGAAATATTACCTATCTATACTGTATCTGACTTTACTAAACGCTCTTACGTAAAAAGTCGTGTTCAAATCGTATTTAGGCAAATCTACAAGTGCGTTTTTCAAGTGACAAAACGCGCGTTGCCGAGCTTGCTAAACGGCTTCGTATAATTATGTTGAATAATCCCATCGGTCCCGGTGGCCCGGCCCCGGTACCGGGGTGGCGTGGCCCGGCCCCGGTACCGGGGTGGTTAACATAAAAGTTTCATCAGGTTGATAGATCCGTCGTCGGTCAGGCATTACGCACTCGCTTTATTGTTGGTTCCACAATAGCCGTTGCGGCTATTGTTACAATTATCTAATGCCATGTTTATTTATCGCGGAATCACACATTTAGATCAGAATTATTATGACTAGCGTACGCACGCGGCTTTGCTCGCGTGGTATCTTCATAAAAAGGGGCAGTTTTGAAAAACCCTAAAGTCCGTATTTCATTATTTAACTTTATGAGTATTTGTACCAAATTTCAGATAAATCTCTCCATGCGTTATGATTCTCCCATACAAACTTTGGCATCTCATTACACCCATTTAATGGGTAGTTTTGAAAATCTAAAAATACTGTTTTTCTATCATACATTATTTTCAGTTAGTTTCAAATCTATAGATGGAACGAATACGACTTTTCATACAAACGTTTTAACCCCTTGTCACCCACTTAGGGGTTATTTTAAAAATCCCTTCTTATTGGATGTGTTTGGCATATAAGGCAGCTACTGTCCAAATTTCAGCTTTATAGCTTCAGCGGTTTGGGTTGTGCGTTGATCGTGGAAACAGGCCTGTTCATTTATATATACGGATAATCATATTCGGCGATTTTTTAGCTGATGAACCTTCTTTGGATTAGCCGTAGCTAACAACTATAAGTATTCTTTCTACAATAATAGTACTTCACGTATTTTTCAATTATTATTATTATTTTAATTTATTTATCTTCCAAAAATGTATTACAGTCATTTATAAAAATAGCACTTAAAAAAACCACTAAGGTTTGTAGAACTAATGCTAAATGTAGTCTTCGGCTATAGATAGGAGCTACGTAAATTTTGTATTAAGGAGTAGATTCTAATTTTATTATAAGTAGGCACTTACGAAGGTATTGATCTAACAAAAGTACGTAATTAAAGTATCTAGTAGTTTTGTAGTAGGTTCCATTGTGGAAACGGATTGGGGACCCTTTTGAATATAGGTACGCCGAACTTCTCCGTATCCGAGTAGTCATTTCAGGCCGGTTAAGAATTCGTTAGTATGCGAGAGACGAGTTCACCAAATTACGGAGATACGTGAAAGGGTATAAAATTCAATTAGATACAATTAGCGGAAGCGTTTTGTTGATCCAATTTGGATAGCATTTGAATTGGAAACGACCACACCAAGCAATGTTATGTCGCCAAAACTTCAACTTAGGAATTAATGGACCAAGTCAATTGCCCGTGTAGAAGGATCTTTAGGTTATTTACAAAGTATTCCCACAATTACCACTAGATGTTATGTAAACAGTAAATTATTTAAGAATTAGAAATACAATATGTACCTAGGTGCAACGGGAATGAAATTAATAACAATATTCATAACCTTTGTGCAGACTATTATGCTGAAAATGGTGGGGCCAGCGGAAATAATTTTTAATTCTTAAGACACATTATATAAAAATAAGTATTTTTTTGAATTATGGAAATCAAACTTTTTTATTTGTAGGGCTTATAAAGTCAAATGCACAGAAGTACAAACAACTGACCTGGCTTCGGCGCCTGAGCATCTTGATCGCTTTCCACCATTTTCACTTCAGCACTGAACACTGCACTTTTAGCGGTGAAAAGGTATTTCTTTGATTGACAAAGTGATATTAAAACTTCAAACTTGAAGATTTTCCTTCGATTTTATTCTTAAAAGATGAACTTTCAAAAAACTTGTAATGTTATTTCACTTATCACAAATTAGAGAGCCAATATTATTAAAATTAAATTATTATTTTTTTGTATTTACCCGTAATAAATAAATTCAATTTTACAAGCTATCGTATTTTTCCCAATACCAAAAATTGTCTTCACTTTCACAGTTTTTTTCGATTTTCATTTCATTTTATCTATTTATAATTGGAGTATATAAATAGTTTGGTATGCAGTCAAGGCTGCTCGCTCAGGAAGTGGCCGCACGGCGCATGCGCGGATAATGCGTTCACGCAATCGCGACCGCCGCTTTTATTAATTGTACGCTTCAATAAGGATATAGGATTGTTATCGAGAGAACTCCCGTCATGTTTCTTTGCGGCTCGTGGCTCAGATCACATAAAACTACGCATAACACGGTCACCAAATGGATGAGTGACCGCATTATAAGCACGTTGAGCAGTTAAGCTACTGGACTCTGCTGGTAAAACAGTCGTTAAGCCATGACGACGCTTTAAAAACGCTTTAAAAAGCGATAGAAAACTGCTCTAGCTTAGCTCTAGGTACCACAAAAACGTGGATACTAATAAAATGCATGTACCTACTTATTAGCTGTCACGTTTTCGCTGAAGATAGTGTTGGTCTATTGAGGTCATAGAAATGACTGATAGCAGGCGCGTCATTCATAATTTGACCCCCTCTCTGATACATTGCAAGTTTGTAATTCAATTAAATCATCCTAGCTAATATTTTTGCCGTGGGGCTAGAAAAATAGGTATCTCCATTTCTAACCATGGATGTCGTAAGAGGCGACTAAAGATAAACAAGCTAGGGGATGGGCAGCATTGTTCCCTATTATCAACAATAGCTTTATCTGCGCTCGCCAACCCGCATGCCCAGTGTGGTGAGTATGGGCAAATCACCCTTTTTTCGATATCGCTAATTATCCCCATTGTTGCGTTATCCATTGCTACATTGCTAGCGGGATTAGCAAGCAAGTAGAACAAGATTTGTTTTGAATTTTAAGGTGTTGTGGTCGTATATCAATCACGATGTAATAAGACATGAATGACGAATGACTGTTGACATACGACGTATCATTATCAATCAATAATAACCACATTATACGATAGGTTCGCCGACATTCAGTTGATTAAAACAATGGTTTAACTTAATAGATGTACTGGGCCCCAATTCTGCAAATTCAATGGCTTCTAAATGACAATGGTTCAATGGCAAAATGGCCACTTTTGAGACTTTTGGTATTCTGCTATCAATGGCAATCATTATGAAACCAATGAACCAATGAAATCAAAGAAACGAAGGTGGTGACACTTGTAACTGAATGATAATGGTGCGATCATTATCATGCAATTATCATTTTAAAGTCATTAAATTGGTAGAATTGGGGCCTGAGTGTGTAATGGTGCGTAAGATTGAGTGTGTAATGGAACCCTAAGATATAAGTAGAACAACTGACCTGCATCATGCTGGTTCTTCATCTCGGTCAGTGTAAACTTCATCACGAAATCTTTGATCAGGATTATTATCTTTAGAATCCCCACTCTTGATAGTCTGCACAACAACATTTACTCGTAAAACTGTTTATTCAGTAGGTATCTATGAGCCGACGCACGAACTGCCATGCAAACTAATGCAAAATCTCACATTTGAAACGACTTTCCAAAAGAAGAAAATAATGTTTTTCTTTTCCAAGCTTAGACCAGTTTGAACCTTTAAATTGATAGCGCATCCATCGAAGATGTCAAATGATGCCGAGATTCCAACCCCAATACCAAATCTATTCGGAATAATTAATTGTCATGCACCGTGTTAAATTAATAATGGGCCCTACCATGACGACTTATTGCCTTTCAAATACAGGCGTGTCAGAACTATTTACTCAAATTTAAAATTTTAATCCATATAGGTAGGTATACCCAATTGAAAATATCAACTGAGGCAGCGCCTAGACAAAATCGCAAAGTAGGTGGGTAAAGGACCATGTGCCAATGTTGGCATCATTGGTAAATCTCAGAGTAATGCAAAGTTTTTTTTGGATTTGGCTGCCATCTATATTTGTCTCCTAGTATTAGTTTCACGACACAATTTGCAATCAACTCGCTCGCAATTCAAAATGTTCAGACCGGTGCTAAAGACCCAGGAGAACGATATAGGGCCATTTTTCTATCCAATATTTACACCTACGTTGCCACACCGTGTATGACCAACTAAACACTGAAAAGAAACACAATTTTTATCGCATTCATCCGTTGATAGCGGGTTTGTTTTATTGCTTGCAATTAAGCATTATCTATATTTGACGTCTAATGTATTTGTAGATAAAAAATTGCGATCGATATTTGACATTTGTGAGAAAGTTTCCGCATTAATTGTTGTATATTTTGGCTCAAATACCATAAGCATCGCATAAAATAAAAACACGCCTATTTCCCAGAGGGGTAGGCCGAGACCACGGCTTTCCACTTGCTACGATCCTGACATACCTCTTTTGTTTCATTCACTCTCATCACATTCAAAAATATAACGACCCGTGAAAAGTCTAGCAACCCTATCGTAGGGTTCCATAGTTTCCAATAGTAGCATAAATCATAGTATCTTAGGAAATAATTCATGGAAGAAAAATAAATGTCTTATCAAATAGGTAGATCGGTACTTCGCGTTCTACCTCGTAGCGACGCTCCCGCATCGTGTTTGCAACTTAGATCAGTTTCGGTTTTTAATGTTTGCATGATCTGCAAATATTTGTTCCGGGCCCGGTATGGTGGTACCATGGTACTCGTAGTTTCTGATACCCACGACACAGGGAATCCTATAGGACATAGGCCTCCCCCAAAGAGTTCCACGACGAACGGTCTTGAGCTCTTTCCATCCACCGACTTCCCGCTACTTTACTATGTCGACGTCGTGTGATTGTTAAAAAAAACTGTCAAACTTATTAAAACGTTTAGAAGTAGCGCTGCGTTCATGGCGTTATGAATAGCCCTATGAAGCTGCTGATACATTCACGTTATTCCCTGATCTCCGTATCGTTAGGCCGTGGTGGCCCCGGCTGAAGAATAGGCCCCTCCATATCTACCTATCCACGGATGTCGTAAGAGGCGACTAAGGGAAAAAAGCTAGGGGATGGGCAGCAGCGTCCCTCATTTTAACAACGGTAGCTCTAACTGCGCTCGCCAACCCGCATGCCAAGCGTGGTGAGTATGGGCAAATCCTCCCACATGATAAGGAATTGGCTCTGTCTGTGGGGGAGGCCATGTTCAGCAGTGGGCGTCGTCGAACGGCTGAAATGATGATGATGACTCCCTGATCTTAGTCAACTGTATCAAGACTGTCTTGTTAGTCAAAAAAAGGCTTTTTAATTTTGCTCTCGTTACATTAAATCAATTCACAGATTTAAATACGCAGGTACTTATATACGTAGTAGATAGATAGTACGTATACCTTATCGATTACAATTATCGCTGTAAATAGGTTATGGCAAAACAAACAATGAACAGATGATTGCCCAACACACTTGAGTATCTACTTCTAGTTGTTTTAAGTTATTTTCTTGTATAACAAGACATTTATTATCATTTTACATAATTTCACCTGATGCCTCTGATATTGCAATCGCTCATAGGCTACGGCACAGATAACATAATACTATGCTACGGTAACCGCTTACCAACAGGCAGGGACTGAATAAACGGAATATAAAGGTACTTTTAAATAACGATATGACGTCATACTGATAAATTCCGGTTACCCGAATATTTCTCTACCGATAAATATAACGGTAGCGGAAAATGTGGGTTCGGTTCGGTTCATTTCGCTACCGGTACCTATAACCGAAATAAATAAAGGTTTTCTTTGATGAAACGCCGCCACCCCACCACCGCGGCGCGACTGTTCTAGCGAACTAGCCGCGGCTCAAAATTTCGGTACCGAAATCTACCGGTATGAAATAACGGTACCGTAATGCCCTACCGGTATAGCATAATGGTACTGAAATGTTTAAACGGTACCAGTACCTATAACCTCTACCGCTTTCAGTCTCTGTTGATTGTTTGCCACCTTTGTTGTATAAAAAAAAACTACTCACTACCTACATACAATTTAATTTTATACCTACAAATTGATATAGATTTATTATGCTATCTTTAGTTATAAATTTTATATTATCTTTCAAAGTACATCCTTAGTTTTTTTTTTTTTTTTTATCACACATTGTCAACTGATCCCAAACTAGGTATAGCCTGTACTATGGGTACCAGAGACTGATATACATAATAGATATATATTTAAAACCCAGACACAGAACAAACATCTGTGTTAGTCACAAATGTTTGTCCAGTGCGAGAATCGAACCCGCGACCGCTAGCGCAGAAGGCAGAGTTACTACCAACTGAGCTATAAGGCCAGTTGTCACTCTTATTAGTTTTAATTTTTAAAGCCTTTAAAATAATTAGCTTAAATTATGTAAATAACAATCTATTAATATTTTAAAAAATTCAAGCAAACTTTTGTAAATTCCTTTCCTAGTTCCTACATAACAAGGGTTCCTCTAGGTTTTAAGAATTATTGGCGGGCAGTCAGTCAGTAACGTAAGAATTGTATGATATAAATTGGGTATCACGTGCACAAACGTCATCAATAGTCATCATACACCACATCGCGTTCGTGAGATTGAAAATCAATGAGTAAGGCAAGACGGCAAGACTCTAAAACTATCTGAATCAATTGGCTATGCGCGTGTCGGACCACGCATAGTAAAGTCTTCCGACATCAGTTCGTACTGGTTAGATTAGTCTCTCATCATCATCATTTCAGCCGTTCAACATCCACTGCTGAACATGGCCTCCCCCACAGACAGAGCAAACTGCTTATCATGTGGGGGGATTTGCCCATACTCACCACGCTGGGCATGCGGGTTGTGGAGCGCAGATAGAGCTATCGTTGTTAAAATGAGGGACGCTGCTGCCCATCCCCTAGCTTTTTTCCCTTAGTCGCCTCTTACGACATCCGCGGATAGGTAGATATGGAGGGGCCTATTCTTCAGCCGGAGTCACCACGGCCAGTCTCTATTTTGTTTAAATATATTTCTAAGAGCCACTGTAAAGAGATCACTGATCTAATGAAGGGCCAAGATTGAGTCTAATGATGGGCCATTGAGACGAACAAATGATCTTATCTTGTCATTTTCAAGTAACACCCTTCTGTAAATAGGTATTTCAATGGAGCACAACAAAATAATCCTATTCTGAGTCTAAGCACGTGCTTGTTTTCTCAAAAACGGAACTCGTTATTTGACGTCCGCTAATATCACACACAGCTATATACATAGCGTCTTATAATATTAGGTACCTATGCTAAAAGGGTTTATTCTACACCCAACAAATAACTTTTTTTCAACGACTTTTGGAAATTCGATTATTTTTCATTGAATAACTCTGCGAAAATCTGCTGTTTTGGGGGTCAAATTAGAAAATACACATAATTATTCAGCTATTTAGGTTACAAACATGTGATTAGAATTATTATTTTATCATCATCATCATTTCAGCCGTTCTACGTCCACTGCTGAACATGGCCTCCCCCACATACAGAGCAAATTCCTTATCATGTGAGGGGATTTGCCCATACTCAGCACGCTGGGCATGCGGGTTGGCGAGCGCATTTAGAGCTATCGTTGTTAAAATGAGGGACGCTGCTGCCCATCCCCTAGCTTTTTTCCCTTAGTCGCCTCTTACGACATCCGCGGATAGATATGGAGGGGCCTATTCTTCAGCCGGGGTCACCACGGCCATATTATTTTATTTTTAATAGTAATTTTATATTTTTTACTAGGGCCCTGCAGTGGTGTAATTGCGGTCTTATTTATACGGCTGCAGCTATTTAGAAGACTGAAGCTTTAGCTACTCCCACGTACACTCACGTGAACGAATCACTTGACTGGCTGGGTGAGGTGATGCCCATGATTGTTATTAGGTATTCATTATTTACAAGAGCAATTCAGAAACTGACTGCTTAGGTCGTAACTAGCAACCTTATTATTTCTAAACGTAACTTCATTTCAGTCTCAGGAGAGCCAGAGTTTTTTTTTTTAATTTTCTGACCATCTGCTTCTTTTATTCAGTAACCAGCTTGGGGTAAGGTTGCCATGAATGGTTTCTGATGATAAAAAACTAGCGTGGTGAAAGGATACATTGGGCCTAGTCTTCATGAGATCTCACTTCGAAAGGAAAATTACCTGATTATCCGTGGGTTGGGGTACATACAGGTGACATGTAATAAAGGTTTCCTTGTGTTGTTTCTTTTATTTGACACCATGGTTTTTCTTAAACGAGATGGTATATACATACGTAGTAGCCAACCTCATGTTATATTTGTCCTGTAAGTACTCGGAGCCGGCCAGTTAATAGCGCAAGTGAATAGATGTTTTATGAGCCGGATCTGGCCATTAGACGCGCCCTGCATGATGATAATTTTCCTCGTGAAGCATCCATTCTTATCAAGGAAAATTCGAGCACCGTTCGCCACAGCTCAGATAGAGATCAGCTCGACAACATTACAAGACCATTGGCTGAACAACTACAAGACCACTACAAGACCATACTCGCATTTTATAGTATTTGCTACGTGTAGGTTGTAAACATACTCGTAAGATTATTCGGTTAAACAAATAGTGCAAACTTCATGAAATATAAAATTGTGGTTATTTTTTTTTTTTGGCTCTTATTTTCCTTGGAGTTCCAGTTATTTTATTTATTTTACTCCCCTGCCCCACAAACTGGCATCACACTGACGAAATAGATTATTTTATGAATTTCCACAATATTATCTTCACGACCGACGGTAAAGAATACGAGCCCAGCGAGGAAACTGCAACTTTCATCCAGCTTTTTTACCCGGTTACCATAAGGTTGCACCTCACGTTAAATATGGTTACAGTAAATTGATGGTATGAAATCAACTTTCAGCAAGGTGCTAACTTTAGTAACCGAGCACAACGACTATGAACTGCTAGGACTCCGATGTTGTTCAGCTATTTTATTCTACGCTGCGGTCAAATATGATCAATGGAAGGAAAACCCGAAGGCGACCCTTGCAATAGATTCGAAGCTATTTACAAGGCGCTCATGTAAATGGACGCAAATTTATGGCGACGTGACATTTCAAATTCATTCGCACATCGAAATTCCATAGAGCACCGGTGATGTACATGACGCTGCCTTCCGATACAGAGGTCGAGCTTTTGAATCCCCGGCCGTACACTATTAGAATTTATATTACAAAAAATATTTGCAGTGATCTAATTTGGAAAAGGAAAACATCGTGAGTAATCCACATGTCTCAAAGACGTGCCTCCTGACTAATGGAGCCGCCGCGAGGCGCACGGGTTATCCTCGAGCAAAGTTAGCAGCGCAACGCGTATATCTCCGATTTTTTTTATCTCAACTTCGTGGAATTAAATTGAAATTGGTGACCCTGAAAAAGACCTATGGCGAAAGAATCAGTGTGGTGAAAGTATTAAAATGCGCCTTTGAGAGGCTATTTTCATGCACTTGTAATGCCTTTAAACTTTTAGGTTCTAGGATATTTAGGCGGGTTCGATTCCCGCACTCCCGCACAAACATTTGTGACTAACACAGATGTTTGTTCTGTGTCTGGGTGTTAAATATATATCTATTATGTATATCAGTCTCTGGTACCCATAGTACAGGCTATGCCTAGTTTGGGATCAGTTGACCGTGTGAATATGTCCGGAATATTTATTATTATTTATATGCCAGTTTCGTCATAACGAATGGAAAATCTATTGGTGCATGACCGATATTTGATCTCACGACCTGAAGATCGGAAGGCACTACCACCACTCCACTAGTGCTCTCATTACAAAAATGAGCTCAAAACTTACATTTATTTTCCTTGAAGTAAATTTTGGGCCCATCCTTCTAGCTGTAATTAACAGGTCACAGTGAGGATAAGGCCGCGTCCAAACGTGCCACGGCTACAAACAAGCTTCCTGTAGACGTGGCCTTAGGGACTAGTGATCTGGCGATCTAGGTTGCAGGTAAACATACTAATTTATGAAACTGACTCAATGCAGCATTATCCTTTAGTACACAACTGCATCTAGCACACGTATCTTTAGTCATTACTCAAGACAACTCTAAGCTCATTCTATTAACAGCAATTATTGCGATGAAAATAATGTCAGTGTGAGTTGGAATATATGAATCACGGCTTATAATACCAGGTTACGTTGTATCAATCATGATTACACACGAGGCCGTGGTGGCCCCTGCTGAAGAATAGGCCTCTCCATATCTACCTATCCGCGGATGTCGTAAAAGGCGACTAAGGGAAAAAAGCTAGGGGATGGGCAGCAGCGTCCCTCATTTTAACAACGATAGCTACCCGCATGCCCAGCGTGGTGAGTATGGGCAAATCCCCCCACATGATTGTTCGCATTCACTCTGTCTGTGGGGGAGGCCATGTTCAGCAGTGGACGTCGTACGGCTGAAATGATGATGATGATGAATCATGATTCAAAGTCAAAGTCAAAGTCAAAAGCCACTAGGATCACTTTGAAACGTCTTAGAAACTAGGTGAAGCTATGCCTGTTCCTCGCGACCAAGCCTAGAAGAATCAGGCAACAAACACGGCTTGGTGCCTATCATTTTTTTCGATGATCCTTTTTCACAAAATGGAATTTAAAGCTTCAGTGTGGTGCCGATCGAACTAGGTGAGGGTCAAAAGAAAAGTAAAGATTAACACCCAACAGTCACATACATAGTCCTGACCCCTTACTAGGATTCCCTGTGTCGTGGGTAATCATTATTTCTTACTTGGTCAAAATCGCTCTTTGATTAGCATAAACAGCGCGGCTTTGTGAACCCAACCCTGCCTGCCAACCTCGAAGCCTAATGCAAAGTATGTACACCGTTTCATTGGAATACTCACTATACCAAATGATGGATAGTGATGGCATTGCTTGCATTTTATGACCGTTGGTATTCGCGGATACCAAAACCCCTCTGATTCGACACCACACAATTCGGCTGATCAATCCCAAATGGTATGGATAAGTGGTTTGGTCCAAAGGGATCCTTAATTAACTTTTATTTAGATATATATATATATATAGCTCAGTTAGTAGTAACTCTGCCTTCTGCGCTAGAGGTCGCGGGTTCGATCCCCGCACTGGACAAACATTTGTGTGATAAACACAGATGTTTGTTCTGTGTCTGGTTAAATATGTATCTATTATATATATCAGTCTCTGGTACCCATAGTACAGGCTATGCCTAGTTTGGGATCACTTGACCGTGTGAATATGTCCGGTTTTTTTTTTTTAATTTTTTTTTTATAAAAAATTAGACATAGTTTAAACTATTGTTGTAATGTTAGTTATGGAATAATATGGTGAGAGTACCGACTAATCGTCTCTGCACTTTTATGGATAGCGGGTTTTGGCTGAAAGTTCATCGGAAGCCTGAAACGCGACCCCGCGCGCACGTCATCTGCGACGTCGTTCAAATAATATATGAAGTGCAGATTATAATGTAATGTTACGTATATTTTGTATATGTATGTTAGTGATTAAGGTATTTATCTATGGGCCAACATTGTTGTTTTACAATTATTTGATGCCTGAAATAAATGATTTTTATTTTATTATTATAATAAAGGTTTTTTTTTGTTTATACAACTGAGGTGGCAAACATACTACCTGTTGGTAAGCGGTTACCGTAGCCTATGAGCGCTTGCAATACCAGAGGCATCACGCACGCGTTGCCGACCCCGAATCCCCTCCCCCCCTAAAGAGCTCTGGCAACCTTACTCATCGCAGGAACACAACACTATTTGAAACAAATACATAGTGTTATTAGTGTTTTTTTATTTTATTTAGGATTCGTCATGTCATATACGAGAATGGCCCTATATCGGCGTATTGGTGAGTGAGAGCGAGTTTTAATCTTAGGGATATGGCTACCTAATAAACGTTGTAAAACCAAGGCTAGAGAAATAACTCCAAAAGAGAAGTGCTTTTTCGTGTTTTCGCCATTTTTTTAGAGCTGTTTATTTCGACCCATTAGCTAACCCCCGTGAGTTATGTTTTCGCTAATCGGTAGTTAACAGCCGCATTTGTGCAGTTGATAATAAATACTTATAATAAAACTAGCTGCCGTCTGCAGCTCCGCTCATGTAGTATGCACATGGATAGAAAGTACATTAAAATTTACATAGGTAGTATAAACTCAGTGTATGCAATAACAGTTAAATGTATTTCCCTAAACCGACGAGCATGCATGAGGGATGTGAGAGTGCATAGAAGCAAAAGAGGTATGTCAGGATCGCAGCGAGTGGAAAGCCTAGTTTGGGATCAGTTGACCTTGAGTGATATGTTCGGAATATTTATTTATTTAGATTCTTTCTTTCTTTTTGTAAAAAAATATCGTACCACGCTCTGAAAAACGATAAAGCTATAGCCAAACCGACCGACGATCCCCTAAACAACGCCGTCCGCTGGGGCTTGTTATAATGGCACCGATTTATTGTTGCGGTGAAAAGCGATATTCTAAATATTTCCACACATAAAACTAGCACGAATTTATTATGCAAACATTTTGAGGAATGACCCAATAACTTTGATGTTACTTGTTTGCTTGTCGTGACTGGTTTTGTCCTGGTCGTACACATTAAAGTTAGTGAGCAGGTTAAAGTATGGTGGTCCTGAAAAGGACCAATAACCGTTTGCTATCGTTGTTGAAATAGGGGACGCTGCTGCCCATCCCCTAGCTTTTTCCCTTACGATATCCACGAGTAGGTAGATAATATGGAGGGGCCTATTTTTCAACCGGGGCCACCACAACCATGATTGGAATACCTCAGGATCATTATGTATTTTTTTAAATTATACAACTAAGGTGGCAATCAATCATATGGTCCACCTGTTAGTAAGTAGTTACCGTAGCCTATGAACGCTGACCGCCGAACCTCCTCTCCCCATAAAGAGTTCTAGCAACCTTACTCACCGCAGGAACACAATTTGTAACAAAAAATGTTATTTGGCTGCGATCTTCTGAAAGGTGGAGGTACCTCCGGGCTACTTCAATAGAGAGCGAGAAAACCTCGCTGTGCCCTAAGAAGGCCCATAGGGGAAGTGAAAAGCACGACCAAACATTATTTTGAGGAGGTAGGGCACAGCGAGATTTCCTCGCTCTAAATTGGAGCCGCCCGCATTACAGAAGATCGCAGCCAAATAACATTATTTGTTTCAAATAGTGTTGTGTTCCTGCGGTGAGTAAGGTTGCCAGAGCTCTTTAGGGGGGGGGAGGGGTTCGGCAGACAATGCATTAGCAATGCTCCAAGTGTTGCTGGTGTCAATAGGCGACGGTAACAACTTACCATCAGGAGGGCCGTAAGCCTGTTTGCGTCCGTATAAAATAAAAAATAAAAAATAATTTGCACTTACTCACTTTTTGCACAGTTATAGGTTGCAAGCCCGTTGCCACTATAACGTAGAGCAAACATTCATGAGGACAACGTCCGCCATACGACTGCCGATGCAACTTAGGAAATTCCGCTTTGGTCGATCGGTTTCTAATAGCGGAATATTGACATCGGGCCGCAGTCAGCTGCTGATAATGGGCCATTCTTCACGGCTATGGGCCCTTTTTATGTCCGTCACATGATAAGTTACGGCGGACCATTCCGGGCTATTGCGCAAATAGCAATTGATGGCCGCACACAATTTGGCGAATTTGAATTTGATGTGGTATATTGATTTGTGTGTGGAAAATATAAATTAATCTTCGCAGCATAAATCAATCCTGCGTTTTTTTTATTTTTTCATAACATTGAGCAATTTATTATTGTAGGACGATCAGGTAGTACCACCACAAAGAAGAATAAAAAAAAGTCTCTCCTTTAATTCCTTCCTTAGTTATTCAGTTATCAAGAAGTGTTTTTCTTTTGCCAAGAATTTTTCCCCTTTTTTCTGAGAATATTTCCAATTTCTATACTTGCAATGTATTTTCCAAGATGCTGCGGTATTTTCTAAGTTTCCTCGAGTACTCGACTCGAGTGCGTATTTCCATAAAACAGCAATATCGCCATGCGTGCGCCACTACAAGTCAGTATGCATTGAAAAATGAACTTTATACACTAGACTTTGAAATCAAAATTATAGTTGCAAGTATTTATCATGCCAGTCAAACTGTGCAGCCAGTGAATTCAGTATCTATTTGCTAAAGGGAAAATCGTCTTAACGAACTTAACTATAAGGTTCAATATTTTTATAAATTTCGTACGAGCCACAGATTTAACCTACAGTTTTGGTAACTAGTGAATTCTATACGTACTATTATTTGTTCATCGTGCAAGCCTGCAGCTGAAGACTATTACATAAACATGAGTTTTCCCGAGGCGCCAACGAACCACAGATACTGGACTAGAAATGTATCCTAGGATGTAATGAATAGGTAGAGAGCAGAATTTCGGACTTCATTCTGAGCACATCTACCTAAAATATAATTAAATTAAGCTAGATTCAGCTCTGTGCTTTGAGCCAACTCTTACCTAGTTATTTAAATGTAAAGTAGGTAACTGGAAAGTTTATTAAATTCTCCTTAATGATCTCTTTGTGCCAAATTAAGACAAAAACTATCAAGCTTTTATGGAACCTATTCTTAGACCAAACTATTAATAAGTACGAATATTTTACGCTAACCAACTTTGTGTGAAAAAGTTGAAAATTGATATTTGATTGAAAATTAATCCACTTTCTGTGAATGATAAATGAATGAACTATCATTACTTATATTTTTAACATTTTTATTGTTACATTATTCTTACTTCAGGTACAAAAATAAATAAGTAAACCATTAATTTTGACTATTTTTTGGTATCCAACGCGCCGGGCTTCTCTGCCTTCATTTCTGAAAAATAATAAAAAAATAATCAGTTTTTACTGTCACTTCAATTTCAACTCTATATTGTAAGAGGTTGGGTGCTTACCGATATCAGTATCTTTAGGTTCGTTCCAAGGCTGCCTGTCCGACGTAGCGAAGAGTACAAAGAACAAGTTAGTGAAAAAGTATACTCCTGACGCCACGAAAAATACTTTCCTCCACTCGGCGGGCTCCGTCTGTAAGAGCAGCAAATTTGAGATACCACATAGATTAAACTTGGGATGAAGCGAGCCTTTTAGCTTTTAATATTGGTGTATCAAAAGGAGCAAATTAAAACTTGCTGGGATGAAAGCGAAGACATTTTGCCTTCTAAAACATAATTATTTTAGTTGAAAAAGCTGTAACTATTTTATTATTAAAAACAATGATAATAATGAAAACTCTGAAATGAAATAGGCAAGTCTCTCTACCAAGAACAAATGCAACTTTTTCATTGTATTTCTTGTTAAAAAAATTGTTTGTAGGCTTCTTAGAGGCAAGAGCAAAGCCAATAACTTGAACTAACCTAACTAAGCTAACCTACAACATGAAGAGCTTTAAGAAAAATACAAAAAGATTTCTCCAGGGCAGGCAACGCATTATCAATGTTCCAGGTGTTGCAGATGTCAATAGGTGACGGTAACCGCTTATCATCAGGTGGGCCGTAAGCCTGTTTGCCTCCGAACTTGAGAAATGTTTACCTCGTCCTGGATAATGAAGCCGCAGACGAGAGGTGCAATGATAGAGATGATGTTGGCCAAGAAGTTGGTGATGCCCATCAACGAAGCGCTGAAGTTGGGTGCCAGGTCAATGTGGACCAGCTGTAGGATGTAAAATGATTACTCAATAATAAGAATATCTACATAATAGGCCTCTAAGGTCTGGTATTGCAAGTGTTCATAGGCTACGGTTACGGAATATTTAATTTAAAAAAAAATATTAAACTCATACTTCTTCTTCTTGTCGTGTCACTGATTCTTTTTTGGTCATTCTGTATTAGGTCAGTGACCAGGTTGAGGTATGGTGACCCTGAAAAGGGCCCATGACCGTCGATGAAAGAATCAGTGTAGTGAAATCAGTGCGCCTCTAAGAGGCTCCTTTCGTGCACATGTCACATGTCTTCGAATTTTTACGTTGTAGTACATGCCAGTTTCCCCACGATGTTTTCCTTCACCGTTTAGGAGCACTAACACTTTTTTTAATGAAAAATTCATTGGTGCACGACTGGTTTCGAACCCACGACCCGTGGATACCACCCCTCCACCATACTGACAAAGAAAGATGGCTAAACGGACGAACGTACCATGTATCCTAGGTACTGGCCAGCGTTGATGCCGACACTGACGGTGAGCATGCCCACAGCGAACGCCATGTTGCCCTCCGGAGAGTACGACAGGCCGATCAGGGCTATGGCGGGGCCCCATAGACCTGGAACAATATGAAAGAACTCAAATAACTGAACCTATCGCTGGAAGTGCTCCTACACGGGCGATTTCTTGCTTTGTTGTTGTGTCACTACTCACTGCTTCTTTGAGACTAGGTTGCTGTATGGTCGCCCTAAAAAGGGCCTGTGCCCGTCTGTAAAAGAATCAGTTAAATGAATAAAGTGCGCCTCTTAGAGGCACATGTCATATTATTATGGTTCTAGGCCATGCCGGTTTCCTCACGAGGTTTTCGATGAGCGATTAAATTGCAATGCTTATGATCCATTACCTTGAATCGACGGCTTTAGTAGCTTATAACATAAGTGTTTAATGTAATTTATGTATTTTAGTCAGGCAATATATTTTATTCGAAACCCTAGCAAATAACATGTGAAATAGGTTTACTCGATTCAGAACTAGATGGCGCTGCTAAATTTAACTAGTTTCTAGATCGCGCTATCGTTGTGTTTTGCCTTCTGTATCACTTCAGTGCAGTTTCGAAATAAAGCGGCTTCTATTCAAAGGGTTTAAATCTTTGTGTTATATGCCAACCCTTTACTATATAATTTAAATAAAGCAATGCTTGCAAGGCACTGTGCATATTTTGCTTGGTAAAGAAAGTTTAGTACAAACCTATAGAATTGAATAATTTCCTAGTGTTAGTGACGTTAAGCCAACTCTTTCTGATGATGATGTCTGTCATCGCACCCATTGGGAAGCTCAGGATGTACATCGACAGGTAAGGCAGTGATGATAGCATTCCATTCTGAAAAAAAAATTTAAAGGTTTTAGTTAATATACCTAAATATGAACTTATTTACGTGGCGATTCATAACACGTACCTATCCGATCCCGAAAGGGGCTTATTCTATCTATATACTCAATTATCAATGAAGTTTGATCGACTTCACACACTATTCTTTAATGTTACACGTTGGTAATAGTTTTACAAATAAAAATCTGCTGTTTTGGGGTCTAATCAGTTCAAACTATAATATTCCAGTGTTTTAGTAACAATCTGAACGTATAATATTTTTTTTTTTTTTTTTTTTCATTTTAAATTTCAATAAAAACACTAGGATCACTTTGAAACGTCTTAGAAACTAGGTGAAGCTATGCCTGTTCCTCGCGACCAAGCCTAGAAGAATCAGGCAACAAACACGGCTTGGTGCCTATCATTTTTTTCGATGATCCTTTTTCACAAAATGGAATTTAAAGCTTCAGTGTGGTGCAAATCCAAAAATAATAGTAATATTGGATTTTTTTATATTTGAATAGACCTGGAAACAGTAATAGTTACAGAACACAGTACACTGTTAACCATTGTACAAACTACTCTTCTATCCATTTATGTAAACTAAAAGTACTTACACTCTTCAGGTCGACGCCCAGCACTTTATGCATGTATGTGGGCATCTCCGTCATCAGCGTGAAGAAGCCCCAGTTCTGGCCGCAGTGCGCCACGATCACGGCCCAGAACGGCAGTGACGTCATTATCTTACACCACGGTGCTGGGTATCTCTGCAATAAACAGACTCATGGAGGACATCCACTAAAATCTAATTCATTTACAATGCTAATTCTATTATAATTTCAGATCGGATCTAATCTTGTATCATAATATCACAGATGTAGGCTCGTATTCAGAGACAAGACTCGAGCATTGATCTGTACTTAAATCTCGATTTGAGGCGAGATTCTAATTCATGAACAGTGCTTAAGTATAGATTCAATGATCACAGTTCACCTGAGTAAATGCTTATTCTGAAACGAAATCGGTGCTCGAGTTTAGATTTGATTTGACATAAATCAAATGACATTTTCGTTCCGTTACACGTACATTGATGCATATTTATACTTCCATTTATTGTTCTATTCTATTTCCACCCTGGCTGTTTGAATTTCTGCGTAAAACGGATCGAAAATTATAAATAAATCAAAATGTAAACGAGAACATTCGAGTACAGATTTCGATTCAGCTGAGAATAGTTTAAGTACCGTTCTTGAATAAAAGCTATGTTTGAGAAGAGATTCAATACTTAAGTAGAGTTCAGCTGATCTGTGATTAAATCTATGCTTGAGTCGTGTCTCTGAATACGAGCCTTACAGTACAATGCACAAGAAATATTGTTTTATATCAATATATTTAAAAAAGTTCTGAATAAATGACGAACGCGCAGCCTAAACTGCTGTTCATAGAGACAATATCTATGGAAAGAAATTCAAAAATTTGCATTTCAACGGGTATTGAATCAGGCAAAATTGTCCAAAATTGAGGTTTACTAAAAACATGCTCTTTATACTTCTTTATACTAGCTGCATTTAATTTAGGTACTACGCGATTTCATCTACCAGCTTCAGCTAGTTTAAATAAAAATATTTATTTCAACGAATACTACTACTTTAATTAAGTTTAGTAATATGTGAGTGCAATTGTTTGTTGTCCCGAATAAATAAAATAAAAAAAATAAACGAATGGTTTGAAACCAATGGCTGAACGAAATAGCGCACAAAATAAAATATGTTATCAGTTTTGAAAGTAAATTAGTTAACATGCCAAGATAGACGATTATGGCGTTCAAACCATTCAAACCAACGCGAATTTTAGCTAAACAGGCGCGATGAAGCGACTGGCATTTTGGGTTTTCATAGACGGCAGTAATCCTATTTAGGAGGAAAAAAAAAATACAACTCTGTGTCTGTTTGCCTTCAATCGCATGAACACAGAAAGCGCTCATCGCAAAATAGAGACTCGTACGTCAAAGTCGCTTGATCGCGTCTCTCTGCCTAAAGCACATTCCTTATCTTACCTTTTGCTCACCGACTCTCCCTAAGGAAGTTTGAATATATTGCACCTCCTCAACCGATATAAGCTTGGACGTTTCAGGCGAATCTGAGCCTAATATCAAGTACGCTATGGACCAGATCACTCCGAGTGTGCCGTTTGTGTAGAATATAGCTTCCCAGCCCCAGGCAGTGGCGAGGAATCCGGACATTAGCATCTGCAGGGCGATGCCCAGCTGTCCACCTGGAAGACATAAGATTAAAAAGTTCTTCTTCTTCTTGTCGTGTCACTGGTTTTTTCTTGGTCATCCTGTCTTTGATCAGTGACCAGGTTGAGGTATGGTGGCCCTGAAAAGGGCCTATGACCGCCGATGAAAGAATCAGTGTAGTGAAATGATTAAAGTGCGCCTCTTAGAGGCTCTTTTCGTGCACATGTCACATGTCTTCGAATTTTTTAGGTTCTAGGACATGCCGGTTTCCTCACGATGTTTTCCTTCACCGTTTGAGAGCACTAGCATAGCGCACATAAATTTTCCGAATGGAAAATCAGTGCACGTCAGGTTTCGAACTCACAACCTGTGGATCGGAAGGCGGGGCCACTACCACCCCTCCACCAGTGCTCTCAAAAAAGTAAAAAGTTGACATGAAGTTATGCCTTTTTTTAAAGTATACCCAGGCAGGGTTTAAGAAAACTAAAAATAAATGAATTATTATAAAAAAGTTACAGATACGGTGCATAGAAATACCTTAAAACTATGACGAAATATTCACGCTTCGTGATAAATGTAGCCGTATGTCTCTTCACACGAAATAATGTAGGTACACAATCGTCTAATCCTGATAGCCCAAGTAACTAGGCATCGTCACGGATAGCTTTGCAGTCGTTACGTCAAAATAACATTGAGTCCTGATTGGACTGGATGAAACGATTTTAATTGCCCGTGTAGGAGTTCTATTATTATAAGCGATCACCATAATAACGGTCGTAATAAAATAATGTTGGTGGAGCGGGGCTAAATGATAACAATAAATAAAATATTTCATATTCTTAGGATTTTGGATGTCAGCGTCATTCGACCTATGGCGTAATTGTTATCGCACTGTCGCTTCAAGTCGAAGATGCAGGTTCGAATGCATAATAAAGATAGCTATGGGACTACCGCGGGATAATTCCCTACTCATTATAACGAAATAGATAAAAATCCTTTAATTAAAGTCGGCAGCTACAGCATTGGTTGCACTTGTTGAGACACCCTGAATACGACGGTGAGAGTGTGTGTGACCATTAGTAGAGGCAACCTTCTGAAAGGCCTCAATGCACCTCGTAGAGGATCCTTTCGTGCACAAATTTGAGAGACGTGATGTTTTTAAAAGCACACACGACAACCTTACCTTTTTGGGTACATTTTATTCACTATTTTTTACCAGAAGCAACGTCCACCCATCCAAACCACACGAGAGTCCGCTATTCGCAATCAAAACATTTTCAGCAAAATTGAAATTCTCATCAGAATTCCCTTCATTCATATAATATTGGTGTTTCGCAATCCTGTTTTGTGTAACCTCAGCCTTTTAATGTTTTTTCATCGTTTTAGCGAAATTGTAAAAAGGTTTTTGAAAGTGTTTGTACTGAAATATTCTCGTTGAACCCTCGTCACGTTCCATCAAGTCATGGTTTTTTGTAAAAGATTACGCACTCGGATAAGCGAAAAATGCAATTCCATGCGTGTGGTTTGGGGAGCATGTTACCAAAAAAATGGTCCAACTGTTCTAAAAGGAAGGAGATAAGGAATAAATTATTCTTATTTGTGACTTTTTCCTCCACTTTGACAACATATCCGACATACACAACGAGTAGAACTTCGGTAATACTAGAGAAAAGGAAATAAATTCGTTGTGTCTACACAAATTACAAAGAAAAGTAGCGAGCACAATAAAATTTACTGGTTGTGATCTGAATCAGTTGAGCAAGCTTCTGCAAGATCCGCCCCTAACTCTTCAATTTCGTTGAGGCGGTGGCGGTGACGTAAATTGACAGTCTCAAAGACTTATGATTTTTTCTAATATCCCAATTTCAACTCAAAGGGGAATTTGAATCCGCAACCTTCCCATAACAAACCATACGGGGATGCTACAACCAACTGAGCAAAAAATAATAGGGACATTATAAAAAAAACATAGTAATCCCTTGGGTTATCATATCACATAAAAAGAAAAATAAAAATGTATGTTTAAAATTCACGTAAAATAGTGCTTTTGAATGCCATTTAAAAATCATGGTAGGACCTCTTACCCCGTAAATAACTATATTTTAGTATTAAAAATGTGAAAGTAGATTTGTTTATTTGTTGGTTGGATTTATGTCCTTCTTTCACGTAGCAAAAGAGCAGCGGACGACGTAATTTATTGCATCGCTATAGTTTATTTATTTAGTTAACAAGCCAGAAAATGACATAGGTTACTTTTTACCGGAGTAACACTCGAGCGAAGCAGTGGGGGGAAGCTAGTAGCAAGGTCGACGAGTATAGAAATAGTTAACACGAAAGTATCCAAATTAACGTTGAACTAGGAGGAGGTAGGGCACAGCGAGATTTTCTCGTTCTGAATTGGAGCAGCCCGCCTGGGGAGGTACCTCCGCCTTACAGAAGATCGCAGCCAAATAACATTATTTGTTTCAAATAGTGTTGTGTTCCTGCGATGAGTAAGGTTGCCAGAGCTCTTTAGGGGGGGGAGGGGGTTCGGGGTCGGCAACGCATGCGTGATGCCTCTGGTATTGCAAGCGCTCATAGGCTACGGTAACCGCTTACCAACAGGTGGGCCGTATGCTTGTGTGCCACTTCAGTAGTATAAAAAAAAAAAAAAAAAAAAACTACTTGTTTAAAATTGAGTCCAAACATAATTTCATGCTAAACAGAGTTCAATTGAGATTTAGGCTGAGAATACACGTCCAAAATGTTCTATCCGATAGTCTGAACCGACAAACGGAAGGCGTTCGCCCGATATTTATTCGAATACCCAATACCCGTCCGATCCGATAATCGGATCGGACGTGTATACATCCGAGTCGGAAATAGCGCTATCGCACAGAACGACAGAGTCAGTGCTGCCAAATCAGACACAATGGGAAAACCTACCATAATGATATTAACTGTACCTACTCAGTGAGTGTTAAATCAATAGCAATTAGGGAGTAAAAAAAACCAATTGGGAAAATTAGGTCTATTTTATTAAAAGTACTTTTGAGTACCATTTTAATGGTCTCTGACAAATGATTATGTATTTCGATCGTTTGTACACATTCCACGGCCACATTACTGTTGAACCACTGATATATTGCTGAAACTTTTTTAAGTAGCTTAATGCAGTAAAAATACCTATTTTTGTAAAGGAATATATGATAAAGTACAATAAAACCTATGCCAGAAAATACTTACTAATATATTTATGTAGATAAATCCTGGATTGGCATTAAAAAAATCTGACAAAAAATCAGATGATGTGTATCGAGTGAATACGAATCGATAGTCCGATCAGACAATCGAAAACTAAGCCGAACGTGTATTCCCGGCCTTAAAATTAATCATCTTTGAGTGAAAATGCGACTATGTTAGTAATTACTCGGCTTTCAGAGCATTGCAATCACCCACTGCTCCGAGGTCAGAGGCAACTTTAATACAAACTCTGCACTGTTGATTTAGTTTGCAATTTTAATATTACAAAACCAACAGGAAAACTATATTTCCTTGATCATCTTAACTTCAACTTCAATATTCACTCATTCACTGAAATCGGATAGATCATTTTGAAACGTCATAAATCTAGTTGAATTTATGTTGGTTAATTTTAAGTAAGTTTTAAGAGATATACTTTATTTACAGAAAGAAACTTAAAACTAATACAAGTTAATATTTACAAAATACACAAGAAAGAGTTTTAAGTAGATTAAAACCGGCAAGATACCATGGCGCGCGTTATATGTCCGGAATATTTATTTATTTATTTATATTTTTTAACGGGGCTTTTAGGTACCTACATTTTCTTTTAGAATCGAGATTGAATTACAAATTATGAAAGAGCTGTAGGTAGTTCAGTAATAATCCCCGAAATAAAAAGAAGTGATAGGCTCACGACTGTCATCCCAAGGTAGGTACTTTCTTTCAAATCTCCAGACGCTCTGATCCAATCTCTCTATATTTTGGCGATATTGCCTCACGTGGGTTGGCGAGTATTTTTTCTGTAGCTGCGAGAAAATTGATCACATTTGCCATCTGCTCGTCTCCAGCAGCGAGTAAGTTGTCACACGCAGCTTGTTTACCAGCCCACCTGGAGTTGAGCCTTGGTTGTCTTAATGTCGAAATGACATGAAATTAACTACAGAGAATAAATGGGCCAATTCTAATAGCGAGGAGCACACTTTTTTTGTTCTAAATAAAATCACTTTACAATTACGATTTATGTTGCTGAGTCTTGGACCTAGTTTGGCCGCACTTGCACACTTGCACTAAGAAACATAATATTTAGCTTTGTTAACCTGCCTACTTATTTGTTATGTATGTGATTATTGTCATGTGTTTTTTTGAATATTTTTGTACTGTGTGTGTGTCAAATATCTTGAATCCATGTTGTTGGATGGATGTAGGAGTAGAGGTAGGCCAAAGAAAAGATGGATGGACGGTGTGAAAGTGGATATGGTGAAGAAAAGAGTGAGTGTTGAGATGACGACTGATAGAGGGAAATGGAAGAAGAATACATGTTGTGCCGACCCCACATGATGTGGGATAAGGGCAGGAAGATGATGATGTGTGTCAAATATCTATATCTTATTTTATAATTATCTATATTATTATGAAATTATTCTTTAAGACTTTAAAAAGTGAATATGCGATGATTAAGTCACAAACAGTCTCACTAGGATTCCCGGTGTCGTGGGTATCAGAAAGTACGAGTACCATGGTACCACAACACCTGGACTCGGAACAAATATTTGCAGATCATGCAAACATTTGTTCCGCAGCGGGAACGAACCCGCAATCTTTGCTTCTCAGACAAGCACTCGCCCGCTACGCCACCGACGTTGTCATACTATCAGAATTTATCCGAGTTGAACTGTTTGAAAATAGCAAGGAGATTGTATTTAGTGAAGTTTCTTGTAAAAAGTTTCATTTTCGCAATGCCGCTGGGTGTAATCAACACTTTTCTTATTTCCACTAGCTTTGTATATTTTCCGGGATGAAGCCGACTTTATTATCCTGAGTAAGTTTTTAATTATTAAGGAAAATATTAAAGCTCTTGCACACCAACCGAACGGCGCGGTGGTTTGCGTGTCTTCTATTGTTCTCTTATAAAGGTATGATAACTCTTTGTTATCATCATCATCATCATCAGCCTGTAGAAGTCCACTGCTGGACATAGGCCTCCCCCAAAGAGTTTCATGACGAACGGTCTTGAGCCTTCTCCATCGACCGACTTCCCGCAACCCATCGGGTGGGGGGCCTTCCTTAGCACCCCCTGCTCCACCGTTACCGTGGCCGCTACCAGTGCCAGGAATAGCGGAGCTGCCGGGGACTGGGGGCCGTTTTTTATTATGTCCTATCATAAGGGGGGCATTGGACCATAACCCACCACGCTGGTCCAGTGCGGATTGGTGGGTGGAGCGCCAGAGACTCGTCAGCTGATCGGCAGGGTGTACCACGTGCCGGTGAGGTTGGCTTGGGTTCCGAAGGTTGTGATTTGGAACCCCTTACACCCGAACTTACTTTGTTATTATATAATCAAAACTAGGTTAAAACGTAATGTGAGTAAGAAGAAACAAGTGTGACTATGTGTAAAAATAATAAAATAAAGCAACTTGGGCACACATGGTACCTAGTGCCTATACCGGACTATAATCTATCTCTGTGCCAAATTTCATCCAGATCTGGTCAGCCGTTCTGGTGTGATTGAGTAACAAACATCCATCATCCATTCATACTTGATGAAAATTCATTGTTCCTCATCTTTTCAACAGTCAGGCAGGACTAGGTTTAAGACTACGGTGTTTATCATCATAATGTTATTACCAGCATAAACGATGGTAGTAAGCAGCCCTTTCTCCTCCAGCGGTATCCACTGACTGACGAGGTGGTGCATGCAGGGGTAGATGAAGGCCTGCGTCAGCCCTTGCAGCACTCTGCACACGCAGACCAGCTGCCAGCCTCCCTGAAATCAAAATTTGGACATTTTTCACTTATTTTAGTCTTCTTTTTTTTGAGATGTGTTAGGTTAGGTTAGTTTATGTTCCTTACCACAAAAAAGTCTGGTATTATTATTTTAAGTCGGTGTGCTTAGACTTGACCTCACTCCTGATGTGGGACTTTTTATACAAAGTCTTCCTATGTTCATAGCCCAGCTACTAGTCCAGCCCAGCTCCAGACTGGATATAGATCAATAGCAGGGTGAGCGGTGGCTACGGGTTAAAAGTTCGCTTCGAGACGACTGTAGGTATCTCGAAGCATTGTCAGATATCCTCTCAGATTTCTATAAAATAACTTATAAAACAGCAGTTTTAACGCACCAAAGGAGCAGCTACAGGTATCAGCAAAGAGATCAGTGAGTTCACTCCTATAGATGTCAGTATAAGCGATTTTCCTCCGAACTTCCTGGCCAGCTCGCCCGCGGGGATCTGCAGCAGCACGTAGCCCCAGAAGAACGAGGACAGGATCACCGACTGGATGCTGTGGCTCCAGTCGAAGTACTGGAACAAGAATAGAGAAATTACTGCATACCTCCAGGCGTCGAGGAACAGGCGTAAATTACCTTAGTATGTTTTGTAAATGCCATTGTCTTAATAATATAAGGGGCTGCCCACGGCTTTGCTCGCATTGCTATCACTTTAATCCACAATGATATGGAGTTTGGAAAACATATCAGATTTCATCACGATCGGTTCAGCTGTTTAGTGGTGAAAAAAAACAGACATACAGACAGAGCGACAGCTACTTTCGCATTTATAATAAGTATATACCTAGATATAGTATATATATTCACACTTAGATATACATCTAAGTGTGAAGTGTAATGTGCAACAGGGCATACATACTTAATCGATTTCTTGCCTGTTAGTATTTCGTGGTTGCCGTCTTATCGATGTTTAATATAGCAAGTCAAGGAACTTTTGTTTCTTACGCTCGCCATACTCGAGGCCATAGAAATATTTCTCGACAACAGACAAAGTAAAACCAATTTACATCCTTATCTACTCTTCCCTTGACAAAAGCGTAGTCTAGGGTGATCAAGCCTGTAGAACAAGCGATTTTTTACTAACGTGAAAACCAAGTCACTGGACAGCGACCAATGTTTTCAAATTCCACACCATGTCTACATCGAGAAATTTATAACAACGTCCGCGAGGCGATGATCACTTGAAAAATTGCGTGCATCAATGCCTATTTTATAGACATACCTACATATATTTATTTTGAGTGGAGGAAGGGCACAGCGAGATTTTCTCGTTCTGAATTGGAGCAGCCCGCCTGGGGAGGTACCTCCGCCTTACAGAAGATCGCAGCCAAATAACATTATTTTTTTCAAATAGTGTTGTGTTCCTGCGATGAGTAAGGTTGCCAGAGCTCTTTAGGGGGAGGCGGGTTCGGGGTCGGCAACGCGTGCGTGATGCCTCTGGTATTGCAAGCGCTCATAGGCTACGGTAACCGCTTACCAACAGGTGGGCCGTATGCCTGTTTGCCACCTAAGTAGTATAAAAAAAAAATATATATATTTCTTTAAATTAAAGCACAGAACGTCGCATTGGAAACTTTCCATTAATTATGAATGGAATCTTTACTCGTGTCAGAAAACGTGTGGTCGAGCGCTGACCTCACACACCCACCCGATAAACAATAACGTCTTGATTTATTTCTTACAAACTGACGCTAATATTTCATCTTTGCACGTCGCGTTGGTCTCTGACGAAGTATATGATACTGTACTTTGAACGTAAAAGACCATGTACGTACCTATATAATACTACTCCATGCCAATAAAGTCATTCATTCAAATATTTTAAACCTAGGGTCCTTTGAAGCGTTGCAGCAAAGGCTGATCGAAATGCAGCATGAATAAAATGACGAATCTGGCGAAACTTCATAACACAGAAATCATTTATGTACAACTAGCTTGAAACCGCGGCTTCACACGCGTGTATCAAAAGTAGTCCATATGATATTCTTGGTAAAGAACTCTATTCCAATATTCATCGAAATCGGTTGAGCTGTTACGGCGTGATTGAACCACAAACTTTCAAATAAACTTTCGCATTTTACAATAGTGTAAGTAGTAAAAAAAATAAAAAAAATGTGTGTTTTTAAATACCAGAATACATAGTAAGATATATATAGTTAGATAGTACATAATTAGATCATGAACTACACACACAGAAGAAGCTATTGAAATTATAGATGAAGAAGAATCAGAACGCGAGAATCATTCCATAACAAAATAACACAAACGAAGCAAATTTTAATTATCTGAAAACATGAGAGAACAAGTAGGTCCTTACCGTAGCTTGTTTATATACCATTCAAAGGTCTTTTTCAGGGCGAGTGCATCGCCATATTGGCCTTATAGGTTATCATTTTGAACTAATAAAATACTTGATAGGACGATTGAGTGTAATAATAATTATAATATGACAATAAATTATATTGCCCTTGTAATTTCTTACATCACATAATATCTCAGACATTACAGTATCCTGTAAATGAGTTTAAAGTTCCAATAGACGACTGAAGATAATGGTGAGGACCATGTCTAAATGTTGGCGCTTCGATGATCGTTGAGGCACAAAGTGGACTTGTATAACATCATCATCATCATCAGCCTGTAGAAGTCCACTGCTGGACATAGGCCTCCCCCAAAGAGCTCCATGGCGAACGGTCTTGAGCCTTCTTCATCCACCGACTTCCCGCAACCTTCACAATGTCGTCGGTCCATCGGGTGGACGGCCTTCCAACACTGCGTCGCCCGGTTCGTGGTCGCCATTCGAGAACCTTTACTCCCCAACGGTTGTCGGTTCTGCGAGCTATAAGGCCTGCCCACTGCCACTTCAACTTGCTAATTCTGAGAGCTATGTCGGAGCTTGTATAACTATTCTTTTTTAATTCCTTTTGGACCCCTGTATCTTAGTAACCCCTTGGCCTATTCATTAACTTAGGTACCTATATTATTAACAAAACTTAAGCAAATCTTGGAAATGCATAATGCGATTTACTACATTTTATGCAGATGTAAACATGCAAACATAGAACGCCGGCGCCGCGCCGGTTCGTACAAGTTGTTTGCTGCTTCGCTCGCTCGATCAATAATGCCGGAAACAAGGATTTACTAAGTAATCCCCATTGTTATCATAATCCAACAAATCTCCCCAAGCTAGGGTTCTCTAAGAAGCGGAGGCCGCTATTGTTTATAGCGACGTCTTTTGTCGTTATATCAGAGGCCGGCATTTACGCTTTACACTCGAAGTCATAAAGACATGTGCATGAAAAGAGCCTCTAAGGGGTAAGGGGGGGTGAAAACAACGTGAACATATTATACGATAAGATCAAGAGATGAGGAGCAACTTGGAACACCCAGGGACTGTCAGTCGGCTGACGATGATATCGTCTTCAAATATAATCTGAAGTGGCTTTACAATAACATTGACCCGCGTAGGAGATAATCTAGAGAGTTTTTCTATCAGAGTATTGATAAAAGGATTATAATTGACACGTGAATAAATAAACTACAATGGTTTTATTTTGATTGTAACTATATTTTCTTTGATAAAAACCCAGGAATCCTTAAAATCTTGGGAGTAGAAATCTCTCCCTCAATAGTCCTCAAAAAATATTACAATTTCAAATTCAAAATATGTTTTTTCCATAAAATCACTAAGATCACTTCAAATGGAAGATTCGGCAGATGCTAGTACACAGATAAATACCTCGAGATTATAATTTTTTATAAAAAAACTATGACCCCTGTTTATTTATAGTTTTATCTTTATGCCTCACAATTTTTACGACTTAATTAACTGACTTGATTGTGATAACTTGAACTTTGCAGATCCATTTTGATGTCAATAATAATTTGTTGATTAAGATATGGCAGATTTTCGGAATAATAGTTCAAGGTGATCCATTTTAAATACTAATATTGATTTCAAACTTTGCAAACATATTTTAATAATAATTAATGAGGTACTGGTTTTTTATCATATTACTTCATCCATGTTTAAAGATGTGAAAAAAATGACTGAAGTTTGAGTTAAAGGCGTGTGCCTTTCTCTATACTGTGACTCTACGCGAGTGAAACCGCGCGGATTCAGCTAGTTTAATATATGTTTACCATTCCAAAATGGGTTTATTCTATCAACAAAAGAAATAATAATAAATAAAAAAATATATAAATAAAAATTGCTGTTTTTTATCTTTATATATAACTAGCTTCCGCCCACGGCTTCTCTCGCGTAGTACCTACACAAAAAATTGCCTATATGCTATTTTAGGTAAAGAACTCTAAATAATCTCAAGTTTCAACGAAATAGGTTGAGATTCTTGAGTTTGTCCAAAAAAAAATCTTCTTTCTTTCTGACTTAAAGTCTGAAAAATGTTCAGTCTTCAGTGTCCTACAGCTGTGCAAGGCTTTTCTCTCATTCTTTCAGTCACAGTCTAACCGTTGCAGGTGCCGACTGATGGTCACCCAACATGCGGCAAACTCTACATAGCACTCTTACTTAAGTATGTACCGTTTCTTTCCGCTCATCAGTCATGTCCACTATCGCCATGCTCATGTTCACTCGCATGGTAAACGCCAGCAACATAGCTGCGAACAGTAACCCGGTCTGCGCATGGCGGACGCCACAGCCCTCTGGAATCAAAGTCAAAGTTTCAATAAAATCACTAGGATCACAATGAAACGTCTTAGAAACTATGTGAATCAAGTGCGGATAAGTTTCAGTAACTAGTTAACTAGTTACTAGTGATCTGGATCAGTTGAGCTATCTATAGATCGTTTGTAACGGTCTTAAGATGGCTCAACTGTTTCTTATGTATTTTGTAAATATTAACTTGTATTAGTTTTAAGTTTCTTTCTGTAAATAAAGTCCGTTAACTAGTTTAGTTTTAATTTGATATTTATATATATTTGTGTAAATAAGTGACATATTTATTGTATAATTTATGTTTTTTTTAATATTATGCGTATGTATATGTTTACATATTTATATATATTTTGTAAGTTCATAGTTTCCTGTTTCTTAACACCACCATCCTCTATCATTCTCGTAAAATCCAGTCCATCCAAAGGTTGTCTGGAAGGGATCACTCTAAGTGATAAGACCGCCCATTATATTCCACTGTTAGCTATCTATATTTTATTGATCCAATTGTGATGTGTTTAGTCTTAATGTGGTTTACAATAAAGAGTTATCTATCTATCTATCTTTTCTCTAGTGAAAACATTGAAACAATAGTCCGGTTTGTTATTTGATTCGAGGTACTTATATTTCAACACTTTAAGAGCTTAAGGCTTTTGAGGCAGCTGAGGAGCTCCGAGAAGCTCCAGCAGAGCTTAACCCATAGTTTCACATACTACTGAATAGAAACCTCTTTCTATTCAGTAGTTTATACGATCTTGCAGCTAAACAAAATATTTGTTTAAACTGTTTTATTTAAAGGCTTTATATTTCTATTTATATCTCATTCAATCCAGATTAAATTTTAGGAAAAAACTTTGAAACGTCTTAGAAACTAGGTGAAACTACGCCTGTTCCTTGGCACCAAGCCTGGATGAATCAATAAAATTAATTGCATATTAGACTTCAATAATATTCAATAAGTATAATATCGTTACTAACACCATAATAATATAAAATGTTTAAATATAAATATTTAAAACCAAGACAATTTCTTTATGCAAAATTGCTTTCGAAACTCACTCGGTCGCACATTTTCTGTCTCAGGAACACCCATATTGCGTGGTATTACGAGCTACAATTAAATGACACTGACACCAGACCATCCAAACGTCCAGATGGAGCTAATCGCACGGGAGCAAATGAAAAACATTTCACACTTCGATCACAAACTGTAGAGTCGCCATTGTAAATATTTTGGAAGATAGACTTTTTGTGTCAGTTTTACTGGTATCTAGCTCATGTTTGGATAGCAGATATTTTCGTGATTTCCGTTTCTGGCCCTATTTTGTTGATATTTAGGGCTAAGTTACTCAAGAATTAGAAAAGAAATCCATGAAGCTGAACTTCTTGAAAGAACGAAGTTCAGCTTCATGTGTAAATGATAGCTAGCTCACTAGCTAGTAGTGCTATCAGCGACACATTTGGCACTATTGTAGAACCCGTTTTGTCACGCTTCTATGACTTCTCCACAGCATGGAGGCCGTGGCTATCGATAAGCAAACGAGGTGATTCAACCTTCCATTATCAGCTGTTTCTACAAATAAGTCACCACCTGCATGACACCAGAATTCTGCCAAGGTTTATTTTGAATTTGATTTCTAAGATCCTGCGATATCGTTGAATTATGTCGCACACACTCAAATGTCAAACTCTTGAAAATTTACTTTGTTTAGTTGATGTAAGGGTCTTTTTAAAACGAATTTATATGACATATCAAGGATAATTTTGAACACTGCTTTATGCCCGGGGCCCACAGATCTTGCAACGCTAGTGTTCCTATGTATGTTACCTACCCTACCAGTTCTGTAAAACCTGGACGAGCCATAGTTAGTTACACTTATCATAAGTAGGTAAACCTACCGATATAATAGAATTATATACTAATGTCTATATTATGTTAAACTATGACAATAAACGAATTCTTTTCTATTCTTACCACATGACCACAGAAGTTTACTCCAATCATTTCTCTGTCGTCAATTCTCTGTCTGAAACGAGATAAATTGTCTATCAATGCAAGGGGTTATCAGAACGGGCGCCAAATTATATCAGCAATTTGTTTCACACAGCAAACTCAATAATCTTAACAACATTTCGTCAAATATCAAATAAGCTTTATCACAACGGATTAGATGCTATTTGAGACAAACCGTTTAGGTTTGTAATCTTGGTGATAAGTATCGATCTGACATTGACTGTTAGTTTTATCTACTGTTTACATATTTTGCTCCTTGATCCACAAGATATTTTTTATTGCGTCACTGGTGTTTTCTTGAATCTTTCAAGGAAGCTAACTGCGTCTCATCAAAATCTATTTGTAATTTATAAATATCGACCGCTTAATCTGGTTATGTTTACAACCTTCGAGCCAAAGCTTCTTACCAAGTGCGGCATTCGGATAAAACAGGCAGCCCAAAAAAAAAAAAGTCCTGACCCCACACTAGGATTACCTCTGTCATAGGTATCAGAAACTACGAGTACGTTTTTTTTTTTTTTTTTTATACAACTGAGATGGCAAACAAGCATACGGCCCACCTGTTGGTAAGCGGTTACCGTAGCCTATGAGCGCTTGCAATACCAGAGGCATCACGCACGCGTTGCCGACCCCGAACCCCCTCCCCCCCCTAAGGAGCTCTGGCAACCTTACTCATCGCAGGAACACAACACTATTTGAAACAAATAATGTTATTTGGCTGCGATCTTCTGTAAGGTGGAGGTACCTCTCCAGGGCGGGCTGCTCCAATTCAGAACGAGAAAATCTCGCTGTGCCCTACCTCCTCCTAAAACTACTACTACTACTACTGGGTACTATGGTACAACAACACTCAGGCTCGAAACATATCTTTCTAGAATGAATCATGCAAACGTTTGTCCCGCAGCGGGAATCCAATTTGCCACCGAGGTCGTCATGATGATATATTTGATTCGTAATCAATTCATACTCGTATGTACAAGAACTTCGTGCTAGGGTGTAGGAGACACACATTGAAATTGCCGCAGCATCCGCACCAACTAAGCTGAGGTTTAAGTAGTTATCGCTCTCTCCAATGATACTTACTGGGAATTAACAATGTCTGACTAGATTGTGAGCGTTTGGGGTAATAGCAACTTACAGGTAGTTTTGTCTAAAGATGTTTCTGGTGTTGTTACAAGTTTTTTTCCTAATATAACCTCAAAGAAAGGAATATCCTACAACAATATAAATAATTTATTTAAACAATTTAAGTATGAGTAAAAAGATAAACACTAAGGATATACAGCGGTTCAGGTAGGTACTTAAGTAATGTTAGAACTTAGCTAACACTTTTATGAACATAAGCTTAACATTTAACATAATAGATGCTGGCTAGCTTCAAGGAAGAATTTAAATAGGGTAAGGTGTGACAGAAATAACGTCACTAATTTCAAAATTAACGGGCCGAGCGCCAATAACGCTCCGGCCTTAGACCCAGCCAAGAGAAATTAGCCAGAATTTTTTCACTTTACTGACGGAAAAAAAATACCTACGACTACCTAACAACTGCACGAACACTGAGCGGAGATTGCACTGTAATACCCTAGGCAGGTGAGATAGAATGTCAGCTGGGTATTTCAAGCAAAAGATTGTAATGATCAAAGAAAGTTGAAACGAGGTCACGCCATAGCAGGTACATTACAGTCTGATGATGGTCCGAGGGACCAGGAAGCATTTTGCCTGTTTCACAGGTTTTTCTGAGCGCTACAGTGACGCAGCACAGAAGCGAAGAAGAGTATATCAGGGTATCTAGTCTTATATATAACCCGTAAGTACCGCTTTCAGTAGCGCCACGACTTAACTCTACCTGGAATGAGTACTATGCTTACACAAAGGCCCCCGCGGGATCTCCAATCAAACGGCGATTAATCAGGATTTCCATCTTGTAAAGCTTTGGTTTCCTAAGAGGGGATAGTCGTAACGTTCATTTAGATATTTAATTTAACAGATTTCTAGGTCGAAATATTCATTTCCATTATTAGAAGTATCATTGAGGCATATGTTTCTGTCATAGATCCTGGAATTATGACGGTGACCTCGGCAGTTTTTGAGGAAACCGTAGCTGAATGATGTAATAGGATCATGGCACTTGTGCTGATTCCTTGAACCTTAGGAATTTATGGGGACTATAATTCTGAGTTAACTAGCTTCCTGGTGATTAAATTATAAAATGATGTAGACACTCCCTATTATAATAAGAATGCCTTGCCTTTTGCTCACACACAAACAGAATCACTGTTAAAAAAATCTACTACTATTATAAATGCGAAGGTTTGAATGGATAGATGGATGTTTGCTACTCAATCACGCCAGAATGGCTAAACGAATCCGGATGAAATTTAGCACAGAGATAATGGGCTACTTTTTAAGCCGGAAACAAACATGGTTCACGTAAAAACTCAATATTATTTGTAAATCAAGTCGGATGAAAAATTGCCGCTTAGTTCAGGTCGAAGTAACTATTTAATTTTTATAATCTGCGACAACTATGCGCGCGTAGCTTTACCTCAGAATGATTAATAGAATTTAACGAGGTTCAGAGTTCATTTTTAGGAGAAAATCCATTTCGATCAAGACGGTCATGTGATATAGGATAGGAAGCCGTAACACAGATAACAATCAGCAACAAGCAACAAACATCAATAAATACATGTACTTACATAATAATAATAACATAAAATCTTAAATTTTACTTAAATAAAATGAATAAAAAAAATTAAATGTTGACAGGCTCTTTCTGACTGGCGTTTACAGACGCTGGGTGCAATTAGCATCCTAGTTAAGGAAGTAGGTAGGTAACCTACACTAATAGTGTATATTATTTTATTTTTTACATTTTTATTGTATGTTTGTGTTGTTTTAAATGTGAAATGGATCTCGTGTCTGAAATAAAGATATTATTATTATTATTATTATATGTACAAAGCAGTGCGTGCATATTCGGTGAAGTGAGTTGTCAAATCATAGTGAGCCCCACGTTGGGCGCCAATAAGAATTTTAGAATTCTCCTTTCCATTCTCTTCACAAGGATCCAATATAACGGTTTGGTAGGTCATACAAATATTTATGAAAAACATGGCACGTACTGCTTTGAAGCATTTTACTTGTTGGGGCGTGTTTTCTAAATCAAGACACGTTTGGGAGTATTTGCTTCTGTTCGTTACATGTTGTGTTACGGAAGTGGTAACTGCAGTGAGAGACTTGAAATTGTACCTTCTAACTCCTACAGATGCGACTTTCAGTTGGTTCCTAATAGTTTGGGTTTGGCGACTGCTTGCCTGTCGTGTTAGTGATTCTTTCTTGGTCATTCTTCATAAGGTCAGTGATCAGGTTGAGGTCTGGTGGCTCTACTAGCCAACGACGTCGGGGCCATGGATGAATGCGCAAGCGTACCTACAGCTCCGACCAAAGTCGCGAAGATGGACCTCGTTGGGTTTTAATCGGTAAGAGTCCGACATAATCCTTCCGTTGCCCCCGCAAAGGGAGAATATCCATGAGGATTTCCCAACAATAAAAAAAAAATGGTGGCTCTGAAAATAGTCTAGGATCGCCTAAGACCGGTGAAAGGTCAGTGTAGTGAAAGGATTAAAGTGCGTCTCATAGAGGCTCCTTTCGTGTACTAATAAAATCATAATAAAAACCCTAAAACTTGGAAGACCTTTGTTTCAGACAACTTTCATAGTGCATATCACACATATCATATTATTTATTATTATTTTTTAGGGTTTAGCACAAACCGGTTACCTCATGATGATTTTCGTCACCGTTCTTCACAGAGAGCACTAGTATAGCGAACATAAATTTTCAAATAGTGCATGAGAACGACGTATGGAAAGCGGGGTCACTTCTTCTTGCTAAAAAAGACTCAAAACTCAAAATCGTTCAAAATAAGTCTACTGCTTGACAAATCCTACTTTCGTAAATGCATCTACGAGCTTTTCAGTTCAATTTTGTAAATCAAGTTGACTAGGGTTAGAAAGCTACCAATTGAATATTATTTGCTGACTTCTAGGTAAGCCAGCAAAAAGCAGTAAGTCGCGTCTGACAAATGGACAGTATAAGAACTCCCAGATGCAGTGCGGCGAGCGCGGCCGGTGCAGCTGCGTCGCTGAGCAGCAAACGACAGTTTGCACAGAGTTCCGCCACGACCACATGCGCCACATCTTTTAATAGCCGATTACCGATTCTATTCTAGACATTTTTTCACAGTATGTGCTTATTTTGAATTCTACAACGAATAATTTGAAAATATGAATATTATTTTGTGAAAAAGGATCATTTAAAAAAATGATAAACACGCGCCCTTGTTTGTTGCCTGATTCTTCCAGGCTTGGTCGCGACGAACAGGCGTAGTTACCTGACTAGGTCAGGGAACTGGGTCTAGGGAACTTACTAACTTTTTAGTAACTAAACCTAGTTTCTAAGATGTTTCAAAGTGATTGTAGATTTTAATGAAATAAACACTTTTTTTACTTTGAATTAATAATAATAATAAATATTCCGGACATAATCACACACGGTCAACTGATCCCAAACTAGGCATAGCCTGTACTATGGGTACAATAGACTGATATACATAATATATATATATTTAACACCCAATTAATATTTAAATAAGAAAGAACCAGTGTTTTGAAGAGTCGAAGTGTGGTCCAAAGCGATTTTATTAAGTATAACAACAGGTTAAGCGAAACAAAAGTGCTCACAATAGTTACAATGGAGTTATAGTACATAATAGGTAGTTAGTGTAATACCCCGGCCCCGGCGTCCTCCACTTGACAAAGGAGTTTATAAAATGCCCCTTGTTCAGCTGTGCTGCGAATAGAGATGGGGAACCGATCACATCGTGAATATAAATTTATAAGAACTTTTCTTTCATAAATCTGAAATGAGGATAGGCTGATTAATTAATGAAATAATCACTAGTGCACATGCTACGTGTTAAAGCGTTAACTTATTATTATAGGTACCTATTTAATCCATCTGCCGGATATAATTTTTGTATCTATGGTTTACGTTCCTACCAATCACCGCATTAATGTCGATTTTCAACTGGGACTACCATAATATTATCCTACCTACATAACAGATTAATGAGAATCTAAATTTTGTAAGTATCAAGAGCTTCAAAGCCTTCAGAAAAAAGTTCATTTCATAGAGTATCGAAGGGTAGAAAGTTTCCTTATGTTTTCTTTAGAGATTAAGAAGCACTCCGTTTTCGATTATTTCAAGTGCAAAATCCATAAACTCCGCAACTCTTATGATCGAAAGCAATTCTTCGGCGCTTCGACTACAAGGATTTCATGGGGTGTTTTGACCGAGACAATCCGTTTCATCGATATCGATAGTCATCAGTCATATCGATGAAACTATTGTCACGATCACCCATCCTTATGCAGTGCTCTTGTTACCTGAACAAAGCTGGTGGTAACCGAATCACCATTAACTCATAATGCTGCTAAATGAATAAAGGAATTCATATTACCTACTAGCGGTTTATTATATAAAAATGTAGAGTATTTTTTACTTAACAGCGACAACCAGACGACATCTTTGACAGAAACCTGCGGTGGTATTGTAGTAACTAGTAGTCATCGGAGTTAATTCACCTGAAAAGTATTTATTGTGTTATGACGATAACGAAATGGGTATTTTACCATTTCAGTTACACAATATAAAGCTGGCTTATACGTGAGTTGAGCTTGGCTGAACTTTTCCGGCGTGAAGAAGATCTGCATGATCTGCAAGTATTTGATCCGTGCCTGGGTATTGCGGCACGTGGTAGGGTATCAGAAACTCTGATACCCCTGACACGGAGTCCTAGTTCCACGGTCACAACAGGATGGACCCCCATTAACTGAGAGAAGATAAAGTAGCCTGGCAATCCTTTGGGGTTAATTTTTTCACACTCCTCACGCTATCAATTATAATCTGTCAAAGATACTTTTTACAAGCTTTCCCTCAATATTACTCTCAAGATACGATGCAAGATACGACACAAGGAATGCCAGGGTAGTTTGTTACTAAATACATCTAATAATTTTACACGCAAAGAAAAAACCTTTAACAAAAACACCGTAATTCGACTGATTTATTATTTACATAAAGAACATTTCCATAATTTTCAGAACAGATTTTAAAGCCCGTTTTTTCGTAAGAAACAATCTTAGATTAGAAACAATAATCATTATTATTAAGATGGTCTACACTTGTTGTAGGATAAATCACCTTAATTGAAAACTAAAAAACTTATATTTTAAGGTATTTATAGCAGACATTGAGTCGGGTCAACACTTCTGGTGGAACGTAAGCATGTAAACAAAATTATAGACCCAATTCAGTCACATGAAATATTCCTATCACATCGAAGCGTTCGTCCGCTATCAGACGGTACATCCAAGGCTTCACCATGGCTTTTCATGAAAAGCACCTGTTATTTTTAAAGCCCTGCAAAGGGCAAGCCCCATTCTAAACATAAACAAGCTGAGTGACTGTTATATAAACGTCTGCTGGCTCGAGATAGCTGTGCCATCAGCCGGATTCAGAGGGCACGTTTGCTCGTATTCTGTGCCAATGATAGGCTTACCACCGCAATCTCAGTTGTCAGTTTCTACCATTAGAAATATTAATTTGCCAAATGTATAGATATGATTCGTTTTCGGGGAAAATCGCTTTATAATAAAGCTTTTTCATACGCACATTTGTATAGAAGGGACGTTCTCAAGGAAATGTCCAACCATGATTGGTCTAAAAACTTAAACTGGGCATAAAAACTTCATAAAATGTTGAGGTTTGAGTTTTAATACATTGTCTTAAATATAGCAACACAAGGGCTCGTGTAGGAGCATATTAACATGGATTGGCAACTCTGAGTGCGGCAGGTGCAATATAGCCGACAGAATAAGGCAAAATTAGGGAGCCGCGAGATTCGCGCGCTGTAAATTATGGTATTGTGTCGGAATTAGTTTGTTAGGGACTCTAAATACTTAATTATTTTAATGAAGAGTATAGATGATTCATCTAGACAAGTTTAGTCTGTGTGGAGAAATCAGACAAACGACTCGACTGTATCTTTATTCAGTTGAGTATATGTCTCACCTGGCGTCTAGTTTGCCGATCACCTTTTGCCTGACGCTGACGTAATGTAAAAATTGTAGAAGCTTCTTTATATGACACTAGCGTATGCCCCCGGCTTTGCTCGCGTGGTATCTTGATAAAAAGGGGCAGTTTTGAAAAACCCTAAAGTCCGTATTTCATTATTTGACTTTATGAGTATTTGTACCAAGTTTCAGATAAATCTCTCGATGCGTTAAGATTCTCCCATACAAAATTTGACATCTCATTACACCCTTTTAAGAGGTAGTTTTGAAAATCTAAAAATACAGTTTTTCTTTATTTCTATTATACATTATTTTCATTTGTTCGCTTATGGTCAACTTAGCAAACCGTCCACTATTTTTCACGACTTCGTAATCAGTAAACTTCGCAATCAGTCAACTTCTTGATCGGTCAACTTAGCAACTAGTCATCCTCGCAACCGATTGCTAAGAGGACCGATCCTCTTAGCGTTCGGTCTAAAATAAAGATTGCAAAAATGTCAGTTATTGAGAAAAAGGAGGAAGTGTGATGTTGATTTTGATAGGACATACAAAAAGTATTTGAAGATACTGTTACGAAATGAAGTAACTCCAATAAACTTTCTGAGGAAAATTAAGAAAAGCCACTAAGTATAATTTATTGTATTAGTTAGTTTCAAATCTGTGGGTTCAAGGAATAAGATTTTTCATACAAACGCTTTAACCCCTTTTCACCCTCTTAGGAGTTGATATTTCGAAAATCCCTCCTTACAAGATACAAGATTTTATTGGTAATAGTAAATTTTACAAGTCACATGCTATGCTAGGTAGGTACAACTTATGCATAGGTAGGTACTTATGCTTAGTGGATGTGTTTGGCATATAAGGCAGCTACTGTCCAAATTTCAGCTTTATAGCTTCAGCGGTTTGCGCTGTGCGTTGATCGTGGAATCAGGCCTTGTTCTTTTATATACAGGGCGTCCCAAACTTATGGGACATGAAGGGGAAGTACCTTAAATATCGTAGATAGGGTATTTTGCTGAAAGAAGACTTTATGTTACTTTTAAAAGTTAGTAATTCTGCATTCATAGATTTTCTAAAAAATACTTGCTTCGTCTGGGAATCGAACAGACTTAAATGTCAAAAAAAAATCATCCTACTTCTATGATGCCAATCGAAAGAATAGCTAAAAAATAATAACTTTGCTTAAGTAACATAGTATTTTAAAAGAACGGAACAACGTAAAATGATTGAGTCAAATTTTTCAAGCACGTTTTATTTAGGATTTTTTAGGTTAGATTTTTTAGTTCTTTTTAAAAATATTAAAGTATGCATTCAAACAAACGCTCTCATAAACTGTTCCATTTTCAAATTTAACAACAACATTGGTGTCGATTCTGTTGTTTTAGGATTCCTAACATAAATTTTAAGATTTCTTAATTTTCTAAGTTAAGTGGACCTAAACATTATGGTATTCTCTTTACATATCCTAAAAAATCCTAAATAAAACGTGTTTGAAAAATTTGACTCAATCATTTTACGTTGTTCCTTTCTTTTAAAATACTATGTTACTTAAGCAAAGTTATTATTTTTTAGCTATTCTTTCGATTGGCATCATAGAAGTAGGATGATTTTTTTTTGACATTTAAGTCGGTTCGATTCCCAGACGAAGCAAGTATTTTTTAGAAAATCTATGAATGCAGAATTACTAACTTTTAAAAGTAACATAAAGTCTTCTTTCAGCAAAATACCCTATCTACGATATTTAAGGTACTTCCCCTTCATGTCCCATAAGTTTGGGACGCCCTGTATACAGATGACGCGCCATCTAGTTATGACTACAAGAAAAGATTTTAATGACAAGATTTTTTATAAATGCTTATTATTCTCTTCTTTTTGCTGATGGAATAAGCCCCTTTCGGGCAATATCATTATAGAATTGTAGGCTACTTACCTTTACCTACCTACTTATGTATACCTATATTATACTTACCTATACTTACCTATTTATATTTATTTAATATATTTACATAGTTCACAATTTCATTGTACTTACCTATTTATTTCATTATATATTATATACACGACTATCTACACATAATACAAATAGTATATAACATAAATACATAAACATAAATAAACTAACATGATCATGATGATGATGATGATTTACCTAAATTGCGCGTCCGAGATTCTATCGTAGCGCCTCACAACGCTGTGTATTGGAATCGGGCCTTCCTAGATGCGCTTAGGCATGCATTTCGTCGTTGCCGCCGCAGGTGCGACAAGGACACGCGCGCTCATCCCTATGCCGCTGCAGGCGAGAGCGAGATGCACGCGCGCGAGCCTCAATCCAGTTAGCAAGGAACCTCTGACCGAATACCTGTGCGCGCTAACAAACATTTTGCATACGATTCCTTTTCGTGTTTCTTTGTGCTTAAAACTTTCTGCTTTTCTACTACTCTGTTCTCAATCCTTCTAAAACTATATATGTGTGTTTCCTACTGTGCTTGTGAACCTACTGTGCCTACGCAATAAACTTTTCCTTGTGCTTTATTGGACTGCTTTATTTATCGCCTGGACCCGCTACGGAAGCCCACGTAGGTACATACAAGCTTGCTAGATACCTAGGACAGCACACTACCTATAACTGGTGACCCCTCTTAGTTCACGTTGATGAAAATGAGTGCAGAAAGCAGTGATTCTGATGCATCGCAAAATGGCGCCGCTAGCAACGTTACCACGCGTCTTGCGAAAAAAGTGTGCGTTTCCACTAGACCATCCGACTTTTATAAATTTAAAATAAAAGTTCCTCCATTTAGTCCCGATGACCCGGAGATATGGTTTGCTCTTCTGGAAGGGCAGTTTGAGAATCGTGGCATAACCGAAGATGGAGACAAATTTAATAATGTCGTCACGAACTTGGACCTACAGCACGCGAAGGCCGTGAAGGATATTATCATCAATCCTCCGGCCCAGAATCGTTACGAGAAGATCAAGACTGAGCTGATTCGTCGTCTTTCCGCATCACATGAGAAGAAGGTGAAGCAGCTTCTGACTCATGAAGAACTTGGTGATCGGAAACCGTCACAGTTCCTGCGCCACCTACAGGATTTAGCTGGACCTTCCGTTCCCGAAGACTTCATCCGTACGATCTGGAGCAACCGCTTACCCAGCAACATCCAGACAGTACTGGCATCTCAAGCTACCCACTCTCTGGAACAGCTCTCGGACCTGGCAGACCGCATACAGGAGATCACCACACCCTGCAGCGTAGCAGCCACTTCGTCCGGGACACCAACTGGAGGCGGCACATCCAGCGAGATTGCAGAGCTGAAGAAGATGGTTGAGCGTCTCGCGCTGAAAGTTGAGGAGCACACTCGCACTTACCGATCCAACGATCGCTCTCACGACCGCTCCGACCGTTCCAGACCGCAGCATCGCCATTCATCTTCACGTACCCGGTCCAGATCTGCCTCCAACTACAAGAAGTTCCCCGTATGCTGGTACCACACCAGGCACGGATCCAAGGCTCACCACTGCATCAAGCCTTGCGACTACGAGAAGGCGGGAAACTCCACGGGCAGTCGCTAATGGCGGCGGACGATTGCCTTGCCTCCTCAAGTCGCCTCTTCGTGACCGACCGCAGCTCGGGTACCCAGTTCCTGGTTGATACCGGCAGTGACCTGTGCGTTTTTCCCCACACTGCGCTCCCCGAACGAAGAGCCAAGCAGAATGACTTTACCTTATGTGCGGCAAACGGAACACCAATAGACACTTTTGGCTATATCCAGCTAGATTTAAACTTAGGCTTAAGACGTAGCTTTCCATGGCGTTTTACTGTTGCTCATGTAACCAAACCCATCATTGGCGTCGATTTCCTTAGTTTTTATAATTTAATGGTAGATGTTCGTAATCAACGTCTTATTGATAATACTACCACATTGTCTGCTGTAGCTTCCATTGCTAAAACCGATGTATGTTCTGTGAAGGTTTCTTCGGGCGACACGAGGTATCATAATTTGCTCAGTAAATTCCCGGAAATTACACGCCCTTCAGGCACACCGCGGATTCCAATGCACAGCACTGTTCACCATATCCGAACTACACCCGGCCCACCCATATTTTGCACACCCCGTAGACTCGCCCCAGATAAACTCCAGATAGCTAAGAAGGAATTCGAACTTATGCTCTCTAATGGCACCGCACGTCCTTCTGAAAGCTCCTGGACTTCACCGTTACACCTCGCGCCTAAGAAGGATAACGGCTGGCGGCCCTGTGGCGATTATAGGATGCTTAATGCACGGACTATCCCAGACCGTTATCCTATTAGGCACATCCATGACTTTGCCCAAAGTATTGCTGGTTCCAAAGTCTTTTCCACTATAGACTTGGTCAAAGCCTATAATCAAATCCCAGTCTACGAGGAAGACATCATGAAGTCAGCCATAACTACTCCTTTTGGGCTTTATGAGTTCCCATTCATGTCCTTCGGCTTGAGGAATGCCGGACAAACGTTTCAAAGATTTGTTGACGAGATGACGAGAGGTCTCGATTTCGTGTACTGTTACTTGGACGATTTTTTAGTTTATTCACGCGATGAGTCCTCACACGAAATCCACCTCCAGCAACTTTTCACCCGTATGAAAGAATACGGCATACTCGTCAACACTTCGAAATGCGTCTTTGGAGCTAGCGAAGTAACCTTCTTAGGTTATCGCATCTCCGAATCCGGCACCAAACCTCTTGAGTCCAAAGTCGAGGCCATAAAGGAATTCCCAGTCCCAAAAACCGTCAAGCAACTCAGGCGCTTCTTAGGGATGCTTAACTTTTACAGGCGATTCTTGCCTCAAGCCGCTAAGATCCAAGCTCCTTTGAACGCCCTCCTTGCTGGCGGTTCTCTCAAGGCATCACATCCTGTCGATATTTCTGGTGACACTCTGCTTGCCTTTGATCAATGCAAAGAAAGCCTTTCTAATGCCGCATTACTCTCACACCCAGATTGCAACGCCAAACTCGCACTGGTCACAGATGCGTCTGACCTTGCAATGGGTGCAGTGGTGCAGCAGCTAAAGGACAACGAATGGCAGCCACTCGCGTTTTTCTCGCGAAAACTCAACCCTTGTCAGCAAAAATATTCTCCTTATGACCGCGAGCTCTTGGCCATATACGAAAGTATAAAATACTTCCGGCACATGCTGGAGGCCAGGCATTTCGTGGTATACACTGACCACAAGCCGATCACTTTCGCTTTCAGTGAACGGAAAGCCAACTGTTCGCCACGTCAGTACCGTCATCTCGATTACATCTCGCAGTTCACAACTGACATCAGACACATATCTGGCAAAGACAATGTCGTAGCCGATACACTGTCACGTGTCGACGAACTGCAGATGCCAATCGATTATGACGAGCTTGCTAAATCTCAAGCTACCGATCAAGAGCTTCTTCAATTTCTTGGTGGTGAATCATCACTCCGCCTTACGAAGCTCAAGATCACCAACAGTAAACTTGAGATTTATTGTGATGTGAGTACTCCATCACCTAGGCCTTTTGTGACGAAGCCACTGCGTAAGCAACTCTTCGACAGTCTTCATAGTCTCAGCCACCCAGGCGCCAAGGCAACCACTAAATTGGTAGCCGAGCGGTTTGTATGGCCCGGGATGCGCAAAGACTGCCGAGAGTGGTCACAAAAATGCCTAGCCTGCCAACGTGCCAAGGTAAACCGTCATGTGTCCTCACCTCTAGGCACATTCGATTTACCTCGCACCCGGTTCGCGTTTATCCACGTGGACATAGTTGGCCCTCTTCCACCATCTCAAGGCTACCGCTACTGTCTTACGACAGTAGACAGGTTCACTCGATGGCCTGAAGTGACACCAATGGTCGACATGACAGCCGAAACAGTCGGAAAGGCGCTGATATCGTGGATATCCAGATTTGGATGTCCAACGGATATCGTCACTGATCGCGGTCGACAATTTGAATCCACACTTTTCCAATATCTTGGAAAAATGATCGGATTCAAACACCGTCGTACAACCGCGTATCACCCGGCTTGTAACGGCTTGGTGGAACGCTTTCACCGTCAACTGAAAGCTGCCATTATGTGTCACGCAGACTGTAATTGGGTTGACACCTTACCATTTGTGCTTTTGGGCATCAGGTCCGCTTTTAAAGAAGACCTGCAAGCTTCATCTGCAGAGTTGGTGTATGGCGAGCCGTTACGTCTTCCTGGTCAATTTTTCCAGGCGACTGATCACGACGCCACCGATATTTCGGACTTCACCACTCGCCTACGTCACTTTGCAGCCAAGCTTACACCAGCACCCGCAGCTCGTCACAATAAAGATAAAATCTTTATCTACAAAGATTTATCCTCGTCGAGTCACGTATTTTTAAGGGACGATGCATTACGAGGCTCTTTGCAGCCCCCATACACCGGCCCGTATGAAGTGCTCGAACGTAGTGACAAGGTTTTCAAGATATTGGTCAAAGGCAAGATTGTCACAGTATCCATAGATCGCCTTAAGCCGGCCTATCTACTCGTAGACCCATCACCTTCAACCACCAATACCACTCTTACTCCCGTTCCAACCCTTACCCCCACTCCTACTCCTCTACCCGACCCTCCCTCCGCACGGCCTAACACCCCTGCTCAAGGAGAAGCGAGAAGAACGCGCTCTGGTCGCATGGTTCGATTTCCTGACTACTATCGACCGTAGTGACGGTCTCTGGAGGGGAGTGATGTAGGCTACTTACCTTTACCTACCTACTTATGTATACCTATATTATACTTACCTATACTTACCTATTTATATTTATTTAATATATTTACATAGTTCACAATTTCATTGTACTTACCTATTTATTTCATTATATATTATATACACGACTATCTACACATAATACAAATAGTATATAACATAAATACATAAACATAAATAAACTAACATGATCATGATGATGATGATGATTTACCTAAATTGCGCGTCCGAGATTCTATCGTAGCGCCTCACAACGCTGTGTATTGGAATCGGGCCTTCCTAGATGCGCTTAGGCATGCATTTCGTCGTTGCCGCCGCAGGTGCGACAAGGACACGCGCGCTCATCCCTATGCCGCTGCAGGCGAGAGCGAGATGCACGCGCGCGAGCCTCAATCCAGTTAGCAAGGAACCTCTGACCGAATACCTGTGCGCGCTAACAAACATTTTTGCATACGATTCCTTTTCGTGTTTCTTTGTGCTGAAAACTATCTGCTTTTCTACTACTCTGTTCTCAATCCTTCTAAATCTATATATGTGTGTTTCCTACTGTGCTTGTGAACCTACTGTGCCTACGCAATAAACTTTTCCTTGTGCTTTATTGGACTGCTTTATTTATCGCCCGGACCCGCTACGGAAGCCCACGTAGGTACATACAAGCTTGCTAGATACCTAGGACAGCACACGACCTATAGAATTATATAATAGAATACCACCGACCACTTCAAAACTTTATATTAAAAGGATCTCTATATAACTTTATATTAAGGTGCTATGAGAATCATAATAAACTGTCGAGTGGGCGGAGTGAAGAAAGTGACAGCGCTACGTACTATAATTGAATGCGGAAAGAGATAGCAAGCGTTAGAAGGCGCTCGAAAGTAATCGACGTAAGCGACATATAAGAAAATATCGATTATCTTAAAAACTAAGTATTTAAAAAAAAAAGTGTCTTGGGTTTAGATACCCAATGCTTTTGTCTAAAACAAAATTTTTAAAAAGTTAATTATGATTGATAGTTTCTGAGTATTTTCGAAAAAACTTTTGCAGAGGACCGAACTTTAAAAAATAAATCTATCGAGATAAGTTTTACCAATCGCGTATCTGTCTTGGATCTAAATCTAAGACAGATACACGATTGGTAAAACTTTTCTTAAACTAACTTAACTACAAATTTAACTTTATTTACCTAAGTAAAAAAATATAACTTTATTTACCTAAGTAAATAAAGTTATATATGTCATAAAAATCAAAAGTGTGCGTTTTGCGGTTATTGAGAAAAAACAGTTCAAAAATCATAAAACAATTTAACCCTTACCTTAAAAGGATATAAAAATGGTCTAAAAACTTCGTAATATTTTTAAAAGACCTATGCAACGATACCTCACACGACCCCCATCGTAAGAACTAATCGAACGCCCAGTGGCATTTATAAAACCAAAAGCTTTACCAACTAGGTAAGCCGTCTCAGTGCAAGTCCGCCGCAGTAGTTCAGGCCCCCAATTCTACTAATTCAATATCTTGAAAATGATAATCGCATGATAATGATCGCATCATTATCTTTCAGTTACGACTGTCGCCACCTTCGTTTCTTTGATTTCATTGGTCCATTGGTTCTACAATGACTGCCATTGAAATAGGACTGTGATAGCAGAATACCTAAAGTGTCAAAAGTGGTCATTTTGCCATTGAACCATTGTCATTTTGAAGCCATTGAATTAGTAGAATTGGGGGCTAGTTGGGCTGGATCTCAGACGACGACTGTTTATAAATGGTTTTGTGTTCACCGTTTTACAATTTCTTCACGAATCTGCGCCGAGAGGAATGTCAATTAGGTTTTGGTTTTGGTTTGAATTAAAAGTTTGTAGAATCTGTTTTAGACTAAGTGCCTATTGGCTGACATTTTTAATTGAAAACATTGTGCAAAAATTAATTTGAAGTGGCAGTGGGCAGGCCATATAGCTCGCAGAACCAATAACCGCCCCCCATCCGATGGACCGATGACATTGTAAAGGTTGCGGGAAGTCGGTGGATGGAAAGGGCTCAAGACCGTTCGTCGTGGAACTCTTTGAGGGAGGCCTATGTCCAGCAGTGGACTTCTACAGGTTGTTGATGATGATGATGTGCAAAAATATATTTGGTCAAAATTAAATTAGTTCAAACTCAATTATTCAGCTTTTTTAGTTAGCAATCTTAATATCAAACTTGTCGTTTAGTAATTACTTATGATAATAATATGTATAACTGATTAAATTACAAAAAAATGGTAAGGTATTTGAAAAAGTTTAGGTAAAAAACCTGAAAACTGAACTGAAACTATTTGTTTTCGCTTATACTATCGTTTTGTTGATAGAAAAGCCCCTTTCGGGGGAGTATACATATTATGCATCGCGTTGTATTTTATGTATATGCGCTTTAAATACAGGCGTGTCTTATAAAGAACATGTTATAAAGAACGTGTCTAATGCAGACTTATAAAGAAACTTCCTTAACCTATTTAAAAATGAAATCGGTTGAGCGCGAGGACACGCGCCCTGAGGCTTCCGTACCATCTTGCCTTGAAGATACATTCTCAGAAGGAAATTTCCTTCTTTTTAACGATTTATTTATAATTCTCATAACCTTAGCCAATGATCGCATGCCGAGTTGCCACGAAGCGTACGAAAATCTTTATGTAAATACAGTAGAATATAAAATAAAAACATTTACACAATATTTTAACTCAGAAAGAACTGTCTTTAACCAAAATTTTGAAGAAATCATTTTTGGAATAATAACAAAATAATCTCACGGACAAGGCAAGAAGTTGTTCCAGGCCTCACGTTTTGAGCTACTTTATGTAAATTAATACTTTTATTTATTTTATTTTATTTTACAATTACACTTAAAAATTACATACCAAATCTTATAGAATAGGTGGTTCTTAAATTATAATCAGCCCCGTTGTCCACAGATTAGGGTATACTTAAAAAGGGCGTTGTGTTAGAGTGTGACATATTTGTAGGTAGGTATTTAAAAGACCACAATGTTTGAAGATAGGCTAACAAAAATATAGTGAGTGATGTGAACACATTATTCACATACTTGGGTAGGTATACAAGAAAGAAACCATTTATAAGAATATTTCACAAAATTAACTGTATATAACTAGACTTCTTTAGCCGTGGTGGCCCCGGCTAAAGAATAGGCCCCTCCAAATCTCTATCCGCGGATGTCGTAAGAGGCGACTAAGGGAAAAAAGCTAGGGGATGGGCAGCAGCGTCCCTCATTTTAACAACGATAGCTCTAACTGCGCTCACCAACCCGCATGCCCAGCGTGGTGAGAATGGGCAAATCCCCCCACATGATAAGGAATTTGCTCTATCTGTGGGGGAGGCCATGTTCAGCAGTAAACTCCGTACGGCTGAAATGATAAACTAGACTGTGTTATATTATTGAAGAGAAGAATGCCTTCCAAGGAGCCAGTGCATTTTACATAATTGGCATGGAACTGAAAAGCTGGGTGTTCAACAATAAAACTCTTGTTGAAGTTAAATTAACATTAAAGTGAGTGCTATTAATTTCTAACGAAGTTTTCAACCCATTATACAATTTGCCTAGATTGGTTTAGTCGTCACTCGTGTGAGTTAATTCTCTGCTCTTGGTCAACGCCCGTGTAGGAGCAAGTAGAGCGAGAGCCTGTCTGAGACGCAAGGAGCGCGGGTTCGATTCCCGCTGTGGGACAAATGTTTGCATGATTTGCAAATATTTGTGCTGTGGTACCATTGTACTCGTAGTTTCTGAATTTAATTATTTAATTTAATTTACTAGAATTTCAGTTTTACGACTGTTTTCTTTTATATTATGATCCTCCAAAGGTGTGTCCTGATCAAGAGTTTTGCAATACAAGCGAGTGTGGCCCATTAGCGAAGATCGTATCGGCTGAGCGAATGAATTCTCCAAATGTCGTCGAAAACCTCACTATTACTATCAGAAATCATCGCCACGGCACATTCAACCTAGAATTCTTTAAGATAAAGTTCATGATTGAATAAAAAAGAGTATGTTTCAGAAAAACAATACAAAGTTCAATTCAAAGGATTAGCAACCTTAAACGGTTACAATAAAGTTTGTCTTTGCTTGAACCAGCGTGAAATTTTTTTGTTGCGTGAGGCACGCTACGGATATGCCACAGTTAATTTCGTAATATTTGCAGAACCATTTTACGGCTAGTTTTTTATGTGCTAATAAGATCTTGATGGGAGGTACAGGCCATTGTTGCACCTTCTGCTGTTTTTGTGAAACGGCGACCGTCTTCGCAACCGACCGATTTTTACATTAAGCCGATTAGGCCTTAGAATAATGAAGTTGAAGACTCTTCTCGTATGGCATTCACAGAGTGGTTTAATGTCAAGATGATGACGAAAAAAAAACACGAACATCTATTCTTATCTAAAAATAGCTGCACTCTGGACCCTACTTACTAAGGTCAACCACAAACTATTTAATTTAAAAAGATAAACTTTGCCCCTTTGCTTTACAACGCTTTACAAAGTGGCAACCGAATTCTCGACTTTACCTGACCCTAGAAATACCACTAAAAGTCACTGCACAGCTTAGTAACAATACAGCATGCTAACTGTACCTACTTGCTACTTGAGAGAGATTTAAATTGTCGCATTCAGGTTATTGATTCCCGTGTAAAAATAGGAATAATAGAAAACTGAAGCGACAGATAGTCTTGAACATGGCTGTAACTTTTACGTTTGACTTTTCGATTTCGAAATTTTCATTTGGTAATAGGTAAGTCAGGGAAAAGCTCACTTGGATTCAAAATATATAGATGACAAATCAAAAATCAGTTCTGCTGATAAATCTAGGTAAACGTAAAGTTAGCCGTTTGGATGCGCATTAAATTTTTTTAGGAACTAAATTCGACGCTGCACTACCAAACGGCTTACTTCACATTTGCCTAAATCCATCTGCCAAACTGTCATTGATAATTTCAGCCGTCTGATGTTCACTGCTGTTCATAGCCGATTTACTATCATATAAGCAGAATTCGCCTATACTGACCGTTGTTTGTGTTGGGTTGGGTTGGCGAGCGCGGCCTACCTAGAGCTTTCGTTGTTAAATTTGTATTTTTTCTCTACGTCACCTCTTACGACATCCACGGGTAGCTAGATATCCTATTCTTCAGCCGGGGCACGATCCGAACCGGGAACTAAACTGTGCATTTAGATAAAATGAAGTAGCCCAGCTATTTGTCACACAGCTGTGGCCATGTTTAGCTTGGTAAGGGATAAATGGGAGTGGCCACTTACATCAAATGGAAAATACGTGACTCTTTCGCTTATTTCTAAAGTTGAGTGTTAAAATAAAAGATGGTTTAGTGATTTCAGGAGCATTGTAGATGTTACTATCAGACGCCGTTGACTCTGTCTGCGTAAAAAATCGCATAACACGTGTTTTTTATTCCACACAAACTTTTACAACCCGTCGATTTCTTTGAAGGGGTAGTTTTGAAGCATCCATAATAACATATTTTAGATAGTTTTGAAAAGTCACTGAGCCGTTCTTATTATAATATATTTTAAAGATCATTTTAGTTTGTTAGTTTTTTGCAGTTAAGTTTGCAGTTTATTCAAAACATTTTATTCATTCAAACGTTTTCATCCCTTTTTATTGAATTTAATTAATTTAGTGCTCTTAGAGCACGTCTCCGAAACTGTACAAGGAAGACCTATCAAGTTTAATGCTTCTAGGATTTAGATTGTCAGTCAGTCAGTAACGTAAGAGTTAATATCTGGATTTTGAAGAGGCGAGAAATCCAGTGCGATATAAAAGGCGAATTGAAGCAACAAAAACATTATTCTGACAAGCGAAAATAAAAAGTTTCTTCGAAACTCAACCATCATGTTTCTTCATTATTTTGAACTGAAACTGCATATTTCTTAACTTAATTTGTTAAAACATAAATAAGGTAGGTAAGTACTCAAGGCATTTGCCAATGCTAAGACTCTAAATTGCCTCAGTCTATTGTTGAAATATTATAGGTAACTAGCTCCCGCCCGCGGCTTCGAGTGTGCTTCGCGGATGCGAGTGTGCAAGCTCTAACACAGCATTGAAAATCACGAGGTTTATTCATTTTATTTAAGGCCCTAACGATGTGCTATCTCCATTCAAATGCGAGCGTGTCAGCAGCTTTTTACGCGAAATTGAACCATTCATCTTTTTGACTGTCAACCTACGTTACTGGCTAAACAAAGTTTAGGGCTGATCGGTTTAATAATAATAAATAAATAATACCCAACAGTCACATACGAGTACATATTCCTGACCCCACTCTAGGATTAAAATATAAAATAAATAAAATATTCCGGACATATCACACACGGTCAACTGATCTCACACTAGGCATAGCCTGTACTATGGGTACCAGAGACTGATATACATAATAGATATATATTTAACACCCAGACACAGAACAAACATCTGTGTTAGTCACAAATGTTTGTCCAGTGCGGGAATTGAACCCGCGACCTCTAGCGCAAAAGGCAGAGTTACTACCAACTGTGCTATGAGGCCAGTCAAATTTTTAGATTGTCTGTTTCGTGGGTGTCAGAAACTACGAGTACCATGGTACCACACACAAAACCCAGACCCGGAGAAAATATTTGCAGATCATCCAAACATTTATCCGGCGGCGGGAATCGAATCCGCACCCCATGCGTCTCAGATGGGCACTCGCCCGATACGGCAACGAGATACAACAATAATAATACAACGTGAGCTGCCATTTCGCATAGTTTTAATGACTTCGTAGTTCAGTTAGAGTGGTTCTTATTAGAACATGCTAAAGGTCCTCCGCTTCGACTCCCTTCAGAGAAGAGCCGTCAGAATTGTCGACGAACCTAAGCTATTAGTAAGCTGGAGCCCTTGAGCCAGCTCCGTGATATTGGCTCGCTCTGTATGCTCTATCGGCTTTACAATGGTGAGTGTTCTGAGGAACTATTTGAACTCCCGCATCGAGGTTCTATCATCGGACCTCGCGTCACCGGAATAAGGCTCATCCACATCTCATCGACACGTGGGTATCTCGAACCACTCGCTTTACGAGATCCTTTTTCCCCCATACGTGCCAATTGTGGAATGAGCTTCCTTCCGAGGTTTTCCCGCTAACCTACAATATGAAGAGCTTTAAGAAAAATACAAAAAGATTTCTCCAGGGTAGGCAACGCATTAGCAATGCTCCAGGTGCTGCAGATGTCAATAGGTGACGGTAACCGCTTACCATCAGGTGGGCCGTAAGCCTGTTTGCCTCCGTATAACAGTAAAAAAAAAACATAAAAAAAGGTGCGAATTTCAAAGTTTATCTTAATTGTACCTCAACGATCATCGAAGCACCAACTTTTAGCTGAAATCGCGAGATCTCAGTTCCGGGCGAACGACGAGTAATTAAATATACAAGTAGATATGGATTACTTGAAGCTTCCGGAGCTTAAGAACCTTTCACTTTGGTCTCTATTGCTAATGCTATACGACTCAAGTTATCGGTAAATTATTACGTAGGTAGGTATGTCTTGGTTTATAAATCAAAACAAGCTGATGCTTGCGGTTTTACTCGCGTAGTTGGAGGAGGATCTTTCCTACTCTTGCATCAGATCTGATCCTCTTCTTCTTCTTCTTCTTCTTCTTGTCGTGTCACTGATTCTTTCTTGGTCATCCTGTCTTTGGTCAGTGACCAGTTTGAGGTATGGTGGCCCTGAAAAGGGCCTATGACCATCGATGAAAGAATCAGTGTAGTGAAAGGATTAAAGTGCGCCTCTTAGGCTCCTTTGTGCCCAATGCTCATTATGATCTTTAAAACTCAAGTGGTCAAGTTTCATTTTGACTGTAGGGTCATCAAATAAGAAGTTCAAGCGGGTCCATTATTATTCATGAGTATTTATTTTACTGCGTTAAAATACACTGATCGGACTAAAACTTAAAAAGTGCCCATGGCGTGCCTAGTTAACTAAGCTTCTACAAACCTGGCTTAGGTTGTGCTTTGTTTTATAATGTCAGTCAGTCAAGACTTTATTTCTTAATCATATTGATACATATGAAACAAATTAGACTCCAGAGATTCCGTATGGAATTTCATATTTTGGTAATAAGGCCCATTATATAATACATACTTCGTTTATTACCTACTTCAATTCCAGATGTTGATTAATTAGGTAGCCTTAATCAATTGCCTACCTAATAAAATATCACTTATACATTTCAACGCCCTCACAGGGTCTGTGTAACTTTTAGTTACAACACACTATTGAAGGTGATTATGTAGTTTGAGCATGAAAAAATGAACATGAATACCAATAATTGTTTCCCAAGAAGTTTTTCTAGTAATAAATCAAGTTTTTTGAATTAAACGTAGTACCCATATCCACAATTTAAACACGAGCTTACTGTACTAAATCCGTCGCGAACTGGTCCGGTCCTTCCCGATCCGGTCCGGTCCGGCCCACTCCGGCCCGCAGTGCTACTGCATAAGCGAAATGGGAGTGAAGTTCGCAATTTTGGAAGCGTTTTAAAAATGGAAGGAAGGTAAATAAGATTTATCTTGTACATTTACACACACAAATATGTTGTTCTTATGAGGAATAGATTAGCGGAATGGTACTACATATTTGTGTGTCTATTTAATATATTGCTAAGATTGTTAAACTGCCCCTGAATGTTACGAACTTCATTGCCATTTCGGTTACACAATAGCGCCGGTCCGGCTCTATCCGGGTCGCATGTTAAACCTCAGCGGAACTTTACAAGCGAATTTGAAAACGTTTGTTTAATCCATTAGGATTTGTTGTTTGTGCTGTTGTTTTATTCATCTGTAAACTCGTTTGCAGGCTATCTTATATTTTAAACTCGTTCCTGCCCGCGACTTCACTCGTGGTACCCGTCTTATAAGTACCTATCCCAGATCCTATTTTGTAGATAAGATCTACCTTACAGTCTTGATAACCTTTTCAAAAACAGTTAATTTGAAAAAGTAAATTAAAAATATCTTTTTTTTTTTTTTTTCGTCTTTTTATCTTTGATAGAGCAGTCAGTAGTCCCTTTCAGGATAGTATACATATTATGAATCATCTTGTATAATGTTTGTCGTAACCTTTTCCGCTTCTCAAAAAGCACAAGCTTCTCACAAGTATTTTTAGCAACTACATTCAGCTTTGCAAAATGACAGTCTCACTAACGATGCTCCGCAAGTGGCGAGCAAACAGAATGCAAGCACACTTCGCCAAGTGTAAATACACTCGAAGGCAAAGAAACAGGGTCAAAGAAACGGCTACAGTTCGTGGGCCATTTATCACACCACCACAAAGCGATTTCAAAAATCCCCAGAGTTTTCCCAGGTAAGCAGCTACCGTAGCCTATGGACGCTTGCAATACCAGAGGCATAACACACGCTTTGCAGACCCCTCCGCCCCCCCCCCCCCCCCTCTAAAGGGCTCTGGCAACCTTTCTCGCCGCAGTAACTCAACATTATTTGAAACTAATAATGTTATTTGGCTGCAATCTTCTGAAAGGCGACGACCACCCTGGCGGAAGCTCCAATTTACCTAGAGCGAGAAAATTTCGCTGTGCCCTACCACTTCGACTTTTTTGTCCTTAAATTCAAGGCAAATTATCAAAGCTCACCCCAAAAACAAGCCGCTACTGGAACACAACCGCTGTCTGTATTCCGTCACATCGTGATCATAAATGGAGATGCATTAGAATTAGAATTATTTATTTCAGTTAAAACAGCAAGCTTACAGTATATACCAAAGTGCCTACTGTCTAAAATTAAAACTTAAATATACTCTTAGCGAATTAAATATTATACAAATGTTATCATTAAAGATGTCGACATGTTGGACCTCGTGTACATAGGCATTTAAAAGAGTGAGAGCTCTAGCATAGTTCAAACATTTTTCAACTTATGTGTACAATTCACTGCGCTCATAACAAACGCGCTACAGGAGGAAAAGATGAGTTCACACCATAATTCCATTATAACCAGTTGATGCTCTGCGAAGAGGCAGGATAGATGCGCTCGTAGTTTAACCCATTCATTGTGCTTAGCTGCAATGTGGTGGAAGTGAGAATAATATCTGCTGTAAGGATGGGTTCCAATGAGATTTAATATTTATGTTAACCCATTTCTTGGAGTTGGGACACAAATAAATTGATTGTGCCAGTCCAAGGGTGACCAAGAAAGAGCCCTAAATTTGACAGATGTTTTAAAAGTTTTTAAATATCAGAAGCGCTGCATTAGAACTACATTTCACCTTAAAGTAACTGACTCTTGTAAACCCTTCTTCCATAAGTATAAAATGTTGACTCTACCATCACTGTATATTTTGGACACAGCTATGTTTGTCAAGAATAATCAAAATTTCTTCGGTCAACCTTCGGATTACATGGTCCGCAACAGGCGTGACAACAATAAAGTCTGTCATATAAATAGGAAAACCGCAATGATGGACCTTTGCTATGGCACCCTCCATATATAATAAATTACTACAATCTCTAAGACTACTACCGAATATGGAGTTTCAGAGAAAGTTAAAAATGATTCTTTCAAATAAATGTTATTATTCTATAAATTATTTTTTAACAAACAAATATATTTTAGCTTGACATTCGCTATTTTTAAGTTGTTTTTTATCCAGTTAGTTTCACGTTTAATTTTTATTTTTATTTTATTAAGTTGTTATTATTTGTACAAAGATATTGCACATCGATAAATCGGTAGGAATACATTGACTCACATAATTATAGACATAAAACACCTGTACCTACATTTATTTCAAGCAATAAATAACACCTTACTTTACTTTAAAATTCATTACAGAAAATGTTATATTAGCTTGGGAAATAACCTTATGTATAAGTATCATATGTATGTACGTTCCTAGAACAATTTTATTTTTAACCACAATTTCTCGTAAGATTTATTCTCATTAGCTTGTATTTTCCTTGCCGCCGCAGACCTCATTATGTACGATGAGAGTTTTGTAATTACACGTAAGCCGCTGTGAGGCAACTCCCAGCGGAACCAATCTCAACCTTACTTTTTAACTTTTTTTACGGTTTCGTACCTCATAAGTAATGGAAAAAACGAAACCTTTATTGGATCCTATTGTACTAACGTCCGTCTCTGGCTGTCTGTATGTACATGTTTCGATATCTTTTACTTAGAAACGGCTTATTTGGTATCACGTTGAAATTAATATTACTAAGGTCTACATAATAAACACATATTGCTGTAATAAATACATGCCTTTCAAGTACTTCAGCGTATTTTCTTCTGCTCGCTCTCAGTGTTTTTGATTTTAAGCAAAATATTTCATCACTGAGCCATAACCTATTTGTCGTACTGCAGCACACACAAACTTACCTAACAACTGTTATTAACTTTTTTAAATTGCTTTTTTGTTTATTTATGTTTGTAATATTGTTTGAAATAGGTGCCAAATATTTTTTTTATCTATCTATCTATTTTCATACTAAATTTATTTTTACTGACTGGGCAGATATTACGCTTTCAGTTTTTTTTATATTTAATTGAGCTCAGTTATTTTAAACGCACGCTGTGGTATCCTATAATTAGTGGTACGCATAGACCTAAGTTTGCTAGCTCTATAGCAATATATTATAGCTCTCAGAATTAGCAAGTTGAAGTGGCAGTGGGCAGGCTATATAGCTCGCAGAACCGATAACCGTTGGGGAGTAAAGGTTCTCGAATGGCGACCACGAACCGGGCGACGCAGTGTTGGAAGGCCCCCCACCCGATGGACCGATGGCATTGTAAAGGTTGCGGGAAGTCGGTGGATGGAAAGGGCTCAAGACCGTTCGTCGTGGAACTCTTTGGGGGAGGCCTATGTCCAGCAGTGGACTTCTACAGGTTGTTGATGAAAGACCTAAGTCCCTTGTATTGATATTTACATTGTTTTGTGTTATTACTGTTGGATACCCTAAATAAATAAATTTACTTGCCGTGACCTAGGATCTTGTTTGGCATGAAGGGAGGATTTTTTTTTAAATGCGGTTAATGTAAATGTGAGGTATTGTGGCTCTCAAAAAGGGGCCAATAACCGACGTTAGGTGATAGAACCAGTGTGGTGAAGGACAAAAGGTGCGCTTCAAAGAGGCTTTAGCCCGCTTCGGGACTTACTCCGTTCTTATATTAGAAATGCGAAATTTTATGGAAGTTATTATGTGCAGATGTTTGTTACTCCTTCATACCGCAACCAGTGATAGGTTTGGAATAAAATTTAGTATGTTTGTAGTAAATAGCCTAGAAAGCCATATTGGCTACACTTCCCGGGTACTATGCGAGTGAAGCAGCGGTTGGAAGCTAGTCTATTATAATAAGACAATTGTCATGCAGACCAGGCGCGGAGCTAGAACGTGCTTATCGAAACGCAATTTCAAGAATTAATATCAAATTGAGCGTGAAATATCACTCTAGTTTGTTCGGGACCATTCATCATTGTCTTCATCAGCCTGAGAAGACTACCTCCAAAGAGCGCTACGACGAATGATCTTGAGTCTTCTACATCAATCGACTTATGCGTTAAAGAAGCCTCTTAGAGGCGCCCTTTAATCCTTTCACTACACTGATTCTTTCACCGACAGAAATAAGCCCTTTTCAGGGCCACCATATCTTAACCTGGTGACCTAATAAAGAAGCCAAGCACTGACTTTCCGTGATTGTCACATAACATCGGTATATCGGTTGGGGGGCCTTCCTACCCTGCGTTATCCAGTTCGTGAACTCTATTCGAGAATCTTCAGTATTACTAAAAAAGCAAACATAGTCACCGAATTGATAACCTCCTCCTTTTTTTGCCGTCGGTTAAAAAGGAAGAGTTTGTCAATTCGGCGGTTATATACATTTTCTTCATGTATGTACAGTGTACACCGATTAGTTCGTAACGGCTGGTCCAGTTTTGATAGTTTTTCACTTTTGTTTTCAGAGAAACTCCGAGGTGGTTCCATTCTAAATAGTTATTTGAGATTAGAGTTCTTTTGGTATAATACACAAAACTAAATCATCACTTGAATTCACGTTTACCTATGTAGATTTTTTTTTTATCGATTTTGAGTTCAGTATCACTTTACGGATGCAGGATTATGAAATAAGCAGTAGAACAACAGCAAACGAACGAGGTGTAAGCACGTTTATTATAATATTCTAGTAACTAGCTACTAAATAACCATTTAACTTGTCTGAACTCTGCATGCAGGCCAGTAGCTATTTGGCGCAACCTCTAGGTACCTTTACTATTATTTACTTATTATGTAAGTGGTCAACTGAGACGAGAGTGGTTCTGGCTCGATTCATACTCTTCACCATCATCTCCCTGCCCTTATCCCACTTCATGTGGGGTCGGAACAATATGTTTTTCTCTTCCACTCCCCTCTATAACAGCCGTCATGTCGGTATTCACTCCTCTCTTACTCATGTCGTCTTTCACACAATCCATCCATATTTTCTTTATCTCTTCCATCTTTATGCTCCGATCCATAGGGTTTTTTATTCTTCCATCCCGGTAATTTTTAAATGTTCTGTTAATTTATTATTGTTTTCTAAAAAAACGATTTTGCATAACCTTACCCAGCTGCACTACTCTACGCTGTGGTAAAGCTCAGTGTACCGCGAAAAGACATTTTATTCGTGTGTTTATGGGTTCCCGTAACGTGCGTTTTATAGAGTTTATCTTTTCAGCCTGTAAGTTTACTCGTAAAGTGATTCCAAGCGAAGTCATTGGCTTCACAGACTTTTCGGCAAATCTTCCACCGCCGCTTTTGGCACTAATGTCAACTTTATGGCATTAAGGGTATAAAGCTAGTTTTAGCAACGCGCTTAGAACGCCCAGATCTTAACAGAGTCTACTACTGGGAATACTTGGTTTTCGCAAGTTTTTAACAGCTGATGACGTTTATTGCTGAAAATAACTTGTATGCGCTGTGACTACGACTAAAGACAATATATGTAGTATAAAATTACAATTTTGTATTTATTAATTGTGTGTGGCAAAACTACTTCCCCCTAAAATAGGTCTGTGTACGTTATTGTTCAGTAAAACGATAAAGTGAAAATATTGCAATCATTCTCTTATATTAAAACCCCACCGGTGAAGTTAACACGCTGCCAAACGCTCATTAAGTAACACTTTAGTAAAGTCTGCTCCCAATCTGAGATGATTCCTTAACTTATGTTCAATGCTACATCACGGCCGTCAGTTCTGGCCGCAGTCTTCTAGAACACCAAGGTCTTAGTATTAGTACGACTATCATTGGCAAATATATTGGACTGTATTTTCATATTTTCATTACGAGAATCCGAAGAGTCGCTCAAACTTTAAACAGGAGGAGGTAGGGCACAGCGAGATTTTCTCGTTCTGAATTGGAGCAGCCCGTCTGGAAGGTACCTCCGCCTTACAGAAGATCGCAGCCAAATAACATTATTTGTTTCAAGTAGTGTTGTGTTCCTGCGATGAGTAAGGTTGCCAGAACTCTTTAGGGGGGGAGGGGGTTCGGGGTCGGCAACGCATGCGTGATGCCTCTGGTATTGCAAACGCTACACAAAAAAAAATACAGCCGACTTGAGAACATCGCCTCCTTTTGGAAGTCGGTAAAAATAAGAGCTACTGAAAAAGTACCAGGCTTTCTAAAGCCATGTTCACATGCCATGTAGGTATACTAGTATAGTATTATGTTATCTGTGGTATAACTGTACAGTCAGCATCAAAAGTAACTGATGATCAGACATGTCTCAAAACTCCTGATTGAAAATATAGGCGAAATAAAGTCGTGGGCTCAAAATTAACTGATGCAAAATTGTTTCATAAATACGTGAATATCTTTACTTTTCAACATTTGGCGAAATAAAGTTGTGGGCTCAAAATTAACTGATGCAAAATTGTTTCATAAATACGTGAATATCTTTACTTTTCAACATTTGGCGAAATAAAGTCGTGGGCTTAAATTAACTGACGCAAAATTGATTCATAAATAAGTGAATATCTTTACTTTTCAACATTTGGCGAAATAAAGTCGTGGGCTCAAAATTAACTGATGCAAAATTGTTTCATAAATACGTGAATAACTTTACTTTTCAACATTTGGCGAAATAAAGTCGTGGGGTCACAATTAACTGATGCATTGGTATACATGTTATGAATCACCTTGTATTACCTACTATTTGCCCAACAATTTCAGAATAAAATAAAAGTTGTTGTTAAAAGTTGAGGGTAGATTGATACTTTTATCTGGTTACTATCAACATCAGCTACTTTTAGATATCATAGCAGGCACGGATTTATGAATATAATACTAGTCATGTATTTTTGAACTAAGAAATTATCATGAACTTATGGGGTTAGTGTCATCATCTCAATTGTGGTTCATTTTACAGTCACTTATTAAAGGTCACCTTGTTATGCTATCACTTTTTGATACAAACTTCAATCACTAGTTTTGACAATCTAAATTTGATCATCAACTTCTGACGCTGACTGTACGTTCAACCTCATATTCAACAACGTAGCATAATCACATTACTTATGCAGTAAGTATCGTGATGCCTTCCTCATTTGCACGTATTTTTTTTAAGCCAGCTCGAATTGGACTGTTTAACGACTCGCGAGGGAAATTAAAGCTTGTGCTGTTTTATTACAACTCCATTTCCTGTAACAGCATTGCATATTATTGTAAATTTTCTTTACACAAAATAGGCAATTGTTCTTAATTAAGGATTATCCTACAACCTTAATTATAAATTCGAAACTTTGAACCTACGCTGCTTAATTATTTATTAATAGGCCAAAACCTTAAATACCAATAAATTGCAGGTTTTTTGATGAAATTAGTTTTTCTTTGTTTGATGTAAATGTGAACGAATTTTGTGCACCAATTACAATTTTTAATTATCGTTCGAATTTGAACAAAACAGGTTCTATAATTCAAAGCCTTCATAAAATCTGTTAACCTTTGCGAACGCAGACTTTTATTGTTAAAATTTGACCGTTCATCATCAGTATGAAGCAGTGTTCAAACGGCGCTTGATATGATAACTTAAATTTATTTTAAAATGATCCTTACTTCGTCGGAATATAGTTAATTTTGAGTTTGACTTTTGGAGCCTGCGTTATCGTTGAGCTATATCGCACAACCTCAAATGTCAAACTCAAAACTGACTTTGTTCAGTAGAGTAGAGGTAATGATCATTTTAAAACGGAAGTTTTTATGACATCATCATACCAGCCGTTGGAAGTCCACTGCTAAACATCGGCCTCCCCCACAGATTTCCAGAACGACTTCCTTCATGTGGGGGGAATTGGCCCATACTCACAACGCTGGGCACGCTGCTGCCCATCCCCTAGTTCTCTCAGTCGCGCGGGTAGGAGATATGGAGGGGCCTATTCTTCAACCAAGGCCACCATCGCATATAATATATCTTATTCTTGATAATTTGATATATCGAGGACATATCGCATGTCGTTTGAACACGACCTATCGTAAAATTATACGAAAATTTGTTTTTCAAACCCTAATTTGATGGTATCGGGCTAAATGATAGGGTTCGGGTTATAAATGCGTTTATTTATTTTACGAAGGGATTTTTTGTGTAATAATTATACAAGTAAGTAATGAGCCAGTAATAAAATATATTTTGTTAAAGGGTTATTAATTTCAATTGGGAATTGATTTTGATTGCCGGGTACAGTCAACAAGATTGATTTGTAGGCCACTATAGAATCTTTTCAAACAAAATCGATCATTGAAATCGTTCTCTCTTGTTGAGATTGCACCGTGGCTGACCTACTTTTATTTTGTACCAGCTTCCACCCGCGGCTTTGCTCGCGTGGTACCATATTAATATAAATTAAATCAAAAAACGGCGCTGTATGCAATGTAACAAAAGCTTAATTTGCTCCCATTGCCTTATTATTATGTTTTTTTTGTAAGCAGCTCTTTATATTTGTTTATATCTTTGTACCCAATGAGGTAATTAATGATTTTTTATTTATTTTATTTTATTATAAAAGTTAGGATTGCCAACAATTAGACAACTTCAAAAGTTTTTCAAATTTAATCAAATAAAATTAATGAAAAATAAAATCCCGAAGTGAATTTCTCATTCTGTAGCCTATATCACTGTCCGGTTCAAGACAAGACCAAAATCTATCCAGCCGTTTGAGTGCAACGCGGTAATAAATATTTTTCTGGCACTTACAATAAACACATAGGTACATAAATAAATAGATAGGCGCAAAAACATAACCCGGACTGACAGGTCAGTCGGGTAGGAAACGAAGGAAGCTATGAAAAACTTGGAGGCTAAGTTTTTTGAATAAATATATTTATAACAATTATTTACAAATAAAATTAATAGTTCTAGCTTTATGTAAATATTTCTCATACAACTTTCTCCGCTTTTTCTGTTGTATCTGAAACAAAAATAAAATTATATTTTAAAAATCATTCAAATTCAAGTGATACAGATCGCATATAGAACGGAGAGATAGGATCAAAATAATTAACATAAAAACGTACAAATTAATGTATTTACTTTTGAGACCGTGCAATGGACGTCTTGCAGATGATGCTTGCTTGTCGTGTGACTGATTCTTTCTTGGTCATCCTGTATTAGGTCAGTGACCAGCTTGTGTTAAGGCAACCCTGAAAAGGGCCTATGACCGTCAGTATAGTGCGTTCACTACACCGATTCTTTCACCGGACTCTGATCCTTTGATCACAGTCCGTTCTTAAGAGGCACCTTTCGTGCAATGTCTTCGAATTTTTAGTTCATGCCATTTTCCTCACGATGTTTTCCTTCACCGTTTAAGAACACTAGTATAGCGCACATAAATTTTAGTCTGACAAAGATTTTGGAGCCGGTTTTATGGTTGATAAGCCTCATAAACATAGCACGAAAGGTGTGTCTAAGAGGCCCACTTTAATCCTTTCACTACACTGATTCTTTCAACGACAGTCATAGGCCCTTTTCAGGGCGACCATACCTCAACCTGGTGGTTGACCTGAAACAGGATGACCAAGAAAGAATCAGTGGCACGACAAGTTAGCAAGCAATAGCATGTGACTTTTCCTACCAGTATTTCCATCGGCATTTTCAAGAGGTTCATTCCATGTCTGCTTCTCACTGGTCCCGAAGAGGATGTAGAAGGTGTTGCACGCAATGTACACCGCTGACGAGATGTAAAATACTTTGCGCCAGTCAGCGGGGTCGGTCTGAGAATAAACAAAGATATGCAAGGCTTTATTACATCTATTCTTGACGATTTATACAACGTTAGGTAAACTTTTTTTTTTTTGTACACTTCAAGGAACCTTTTTTTAAAATAGATAGAATAGAATACCCTAAGGAGGGACTTTGCCTCCTTATGTGTGTTCTACCGCCTGTATAACGGGTTATGTTCTGAAGAATTGTTTGATATGATGCCTTCAGCTTCCTTTTATCATCGCACCTCTCGCCATAGGCAGGGGATCCATCCTCACACCTCTCTGGGTTGGTCGCATACGTGCGGTTTCAGAGGAACTTCCTCCCGCAAACAGTCAGGTTGTGGAATGATCTCGCTGCTGAGGTTTTCCCTAAGGACTACAGTATGGGGTTCTTCAAAAAGGGCGTTTTGAACTTTTTAAGTGGTCGGCAACGCGTGCGTGATGCCTCTGGTATTGCAAGCGTACATAGGATACTGTAACCACTTACCAACAGGTGGGCCGTATGCTTGTTTGCTAGCAGAACAAACATCAGAACAAACATCTGTGTTAATCACACAAATGTTGGTCCAGTGCGGGAATTGAACCCGCGACCTCTAGCGCAGAAGGCAGAGTTCTGACTACCAACTGAGCTATGAGTCAAATCTTACCTTTCGTGCCTGGGAGATATTTTTAGATGGTTTGCTTAGAACCTATACCACCCTCTGAGCCTAGTCGTCCTGATCCACAGGAAAGACAGAGTCAATAAGAGCGGGGCTGGACTAAGGCGCGGGTTTTTTCACAATGCTTCCCTCACCATTATGAACTCTACATTTATCGATTCAAGATTCAAGATGTTTATTTGCAGAAATAAGTGTTACAGAGAGGTCTTTAAGCTATGAATATGGCACTTTTAAACTTATTCACTCTTTTCGAGCATCGCAAATTATTGTTTTAGACGAAAGACTGTAAACTTAACACATACTATACTTAATAAATTTTTCGGTATACTACAGAAACAGGACTCTTTGAATATAAATAATATACAAATAAGCAACATTCACTATAAAGTTAGCTATAGGAAACATTACAATAGGCACGTGATTTTTGTGAGGAGCGTTGGCGAAAAGAAATGTACAGCACCTACGACCTTTAGATTGAGGGTCGAGGTATCTCCCACTTGGCCAACGTGGATCAATAAAAAGATACATAAATACAATCAAAATTGTTGGAGGTCCGACTTTTACTGTAACCTACAATAAACAACATGATTTGTGTTGTGTGACCTATAATACAACATCCAATTTGTTTCGAACCAGCATTGTGGCCGTCACCCTATCAGAAAATTTATGTGCCACATGAAACAGACAAACATTTTTTAATAATAAAGCCATTTATCAGAAACAGGCTTTCCAAATGAATGTATATAATTTTTCTTTCTTATAAACCTATCTCTCACATAAAGGTGTCTCAAGAAAAGATGTCAAGCGGAAGTTAAAAGGTAACCCCTGAAAGTTATCCTAATCGTATGATCATCAATTATTTTAAAAAAGAATAAAAAATCTCTCAGTTCTCCAAGGAATCAGATCCTTGAAGATGTCTAAGGGGGTAGTCAGAAGCACGTCCAAACATTTTGGTACATGCCCACATTTTGCATTAGTGAGCCATCACCGCTTTTAAGAATAGGTACTTAGTGGTTACCACACGATGTTTTCCTATGCGGTACTTATGACAGCTTGACAGGTTTGACTGACAAGTTAACTGACCTCATCTTGCAGCACAGCGCCGGCCACGAGGGGGACGATGATGGAGATGCCGTTGGCGATGGCGTTGGTGATGCCCATCAACGTGCCCGCGAAGTTCGGAGCCATGTCGATGTGGACCAGCTGGAATGAAGATAATAGTCCCATACAGACTTGATCACATATAATTTTCTGAGATCCATTTACTTTGAATTAAGTATAATGGACCAGGACTGGCCTCATAGCTCAGTTGGTAGTAACTCTGCCTTCTGCGCTAGAGGTCGCGGGTTCGATTCCCGTACAGGACAAACATTTGTGTGATAAACACAGATATTTGTTCTATGTCTGGGTGTTAAATATTTATCTTTTATGTATATCAGTCTCTGGTACCCATAGTACAGGCTATGCCTAGTTTGGGATCAGTTGACCGTGTGTGATATGTCCGGAATATTTATTTATTTTAGGTGGAACTAGGTCGTTCCCATCAAAGGTATACTAACTATACCTTCTAACATACTTTTGGTATAGATCAACAAAATCCGTTTTTGTGGATTTATCATAGAATACACCGAAAATAATTTTAATTGGCTTGAGCCGATGTTAAAAATGGCGGCCCATCGTAGGGTATCGTACCTATTTGGTTTCTTTAATATTACAGTGATTTACCTAATTATGGCAAGCAGATGGGCTGAATAACCAATTAACGTCATTAACTTAATTGTTGTGGGTAACTAATTATCATGACTTGCTGTAACGACTCAGGCTTGTATCTCCAATTGTCGCGAGGGAAAGACCAGGTCATCATCATCATCAATATAAATATTTTTTTTCATAACAATAACACCTTAAATTCACAGACATAGTCCTGAACCTATACTAGGATTACATGTGTCTTGGGCATCAGAAACTACGGGTACCTATATATAATTAGACGGGCACTTGCCCTCTACGCTAGATTTGAATTCAATATGATGGTCATCTTCACCAATACCTTTCCCAATTATTTGCTATGAATGGTACAGCGTCAGCGGTGCAACAGGTATGAAAGCGCCAGAACAGCTGTCGTTTTTGGTAATCTTGTTTTGTTTTTCTGTGCATTCACAGCTTACCAGATATCCAGTGTAATGCCCAGCGTTCAACCCCACGACGATGGTCAGCAGCACAACTGCCATCGTGACGTCACCAGCCGGCGAGTACGACAGCCCGATCAAGGCTATAGCTGGACCAAAGTGACCTGGAAAGTACATTGGAACAAATTACTGATAGTTCTGTTACGGACAACTTGTAAAACGCCATAATTTACATTTCTTTCATTAGTGATTATTAGGCCTTTTGCTGGGCCATCATGTTTAATATTAAACTCGGTTCTTGCTGCGGAGACCTAGAATGAACCAGGGCACGATGACCTTGCTTTTCATGATTTTATTGTTATTGTGACATTTGCGACGGTCTAACTAGTCGTTCTAAAAGTCAAGAATTGGTATCGAGAATCCATGAGGTAGAATTTGGTAGAGACGCAAAAAATGCCAGTTACAGTATGTGTAATCACAACAAACTAAATGATGGCAAACGCATCTTAGAAAAGTTGCACTTAGGAGGCTCTTACCGATAGAGTTGCTGAATTTCCTGCAAGCCGTGATGCTGAGCCACTGCTTCTTAAGGATGTAGTCGGACATGAAGCCGAACGGGAAACTCAGGAGGTACATCGCCATGTACGGCAGAGCTGACATAACTCCGTTCTGAAAGAACAAGCATAGAATAGTATGCAACTAGTCTCCATAATTCTACATTCATAATATTTAACTACGAAAACGTAGTTGAGGGACGACTACGCTATTGTGGCTTTTAATTTTAATATTCAACAAGAATCCTGTTGCATCTTATATTTCGTATTGTAATGAAACGAGGATAACACTTGACAACACCACTTTATTTATTCCGAACTTGTGGAATATTCTAGATTCGATTACAACTTTTAGTTCTATACTAGAACACTGGTTACACGACAATGCTCACTACTCGGCTTCCAGAAAAAGAATGCCAGTCCATTCCAACTTTTGCTTAAAGCTTACCTCCGGTCGGTTATAAAAAATGAACCAAATGCCGTGGTTTGACCGTTCGTGATTGGCTACCCACAACTTCCCAATCACGCACAGAACAGAATTGCCAGCTAACAAATATTTTAAATTCCAAATGCTATGTTACCATTATAAGAAATAAATATTTTACTATTACTTTTTAATTATGAATATCAAATCACGACATTATCATAGGTATACGTATTCGTAACTACTTTCGACCATCTTTTTTCGGGCTTCTTTAGACCCCGACAAAAAACTCTGAATTTAGTTTTTTCGTTCAAATAGCCAAATGGGCTTCCTCGATAAGATAAAGTAACGGGTAAGGGAAAGTTAACGGGTCAAAATCCCCTGTATTATTTCATATATAATCCCCTTTGGACCTGCAAACACGTCAAGCAATACCCGTTTTATTGTCAGGACCCTAATCGAAGAATCAGTTTTTGTTGTACTGACCTAGCTGTTGTTGTGTGAGTTATAATATGGCAAATTTAACGGACGTGCCGTTAAATTTGCCAAGAGATGATAAATGTTTTTACCGCTTTGATATCCACTCCGAGGACCTGCTTCATGTAGGAAGGCATCTCCGTCATGAGGGTCCAGAAGCCCCAGTTCTGGCCGCAATGTGCGATTATTAGAGAAATGAAGGGCAGTGATGTCCAGATCGCTTTCCAAGGGGTTTGCAGTTTCTGAAACCACATAAACATTGTTCATTATTAAAAAAAATAGGAAAAATCTTAGGAAGCAGTTGCCTGTCACTTGCAATAAAAAGATTGATTTATTTTTATTATAGTTGAACATTGCAGCACACGCTATAAAACTGCTTCATCCAGCAAGGCCAAGCTTCATAGTGCTCGGTCACGTAAAGCAGCATACAATCCATACAAAAAGAAAACTCCTAACACGAAGCTTTATTTGATTCTCTACAATGAATTCTCAAAAAACTGACCTTCTGCCCCCCGACCTGTCCCAAAGACGTTTGTATGTAAGTCCTCTCCTCATCACCGATCATCCGCGACTGCTGGGGCGACGCGGATCCCAGGAACACGTAGGCCACGGTCCAGAGAGCTCCTAGAGTTCCGTTCATGTAGAAGATGGCCGGCCAGCCCCAGTAGTCGGCTATGAAGCCTGACACCATCAACTGGAGTGCTGTGCCCAGTTGACACCCTGTTCAGGAAGTCGGACGATGAGTGAATTTTGCTATGAAGAACGTACTCGTAGGAGGTGCAATCGTATATTATTATTTCAAACCTCCGTATATGATGGTTCCAAGACGACTTTTCTCCTCCAAGGGCACCCATTTCCCGATAAGGTTATGAACGGAGGGGAACAAGAATCCTTGGGATAGACCCTGGACCACGCGGCATGCGCAGATCAGCTGCCAACCGCCCTGGAAGAAAATTTAAATGACTATTACTTTTAGGACTAGTTCTCAGCTAGTTACCGATTTGTTTGAAAATAGCACTTATCGTTATATTACCCTATTCGCTAAATTCCTTTAATAAACAAAATATGAGTTTGTTTGAGGTAAATAAAAGATAACTTGAAGTGCGGGAGCAATTGGGCTATTGAAACAGGGCAATTTCTATCACATTTTGTGGTCGCCACTAAACAAATAGATCAATAATATGGTGATTTCTTGTGTAGAGAATTTCACTAATAACGTGCGTGCTAAGTAACCTACTTTAGTGCAGACAGGCATCAGTTTTGTGTTTTTGGAGATGCCTTTGTCCACCTGTAGATTTATGTCTACCAATGATGGCAATGAGGAGTCTCTTACGTAATATCCTGCAATAGGAATCAGCAGCGACACAACAGAGTTAATGCCAACACACAACGTGATCAGCACCATGCCTCCGAACCTTGCAGCCAGCTCTCCCCCCGGTATCTGCAGCACGATGTAACCCCAGAAGAACGATGAGAGAATCACGCTCTGCTTTTGGATGCTCCAGTCGAAGGCCTGTAACCGAAATACAAGCTATCAAGACATATTTATGGGCTTCAGTACATTGTTTGTTCTGTGTCTGGGTATTAAATATTTATCTATTATGTATATCTGATACCCATAGTACAGGCTATGCCTAGTTTGGGATCAGTTGACCGTGTGTGATAATGTCCGGAATATTTATTATTATTATTATTGATATATGAGAGGATATTATATTTTATATTATTATTTTAAACCGGAACCTCCCAAAACGGACTAAGCAGGCCATGTGAATTTCGTATGACAGGGTACGATAATTACTTACTCGTACATTGGCCAAATACCACCAATGCAGGCTGTATCTAGAATTAAGATGTTACTAGAATTAAGATTTTTATGATGACCTACTTTCTGTTCATCATCATCATCCACAGATCGACATCACCCACTGTATTTAGGCCTATCTTTGACTATGGTATTCTCCACGATCATGTAATTTTTTTTTAGGTTATCGCTCAAGTTAAACTAATGATTTACAAGGGTCAAGTTGATTGACAAAAGTTCAACATTTGTTTCTATTATTATAATATAACGCTCGGAAGGCCGAAGAAAAGATGGATGGATTGTATTAAAGATGACATGAGTAAGAAAGATGTGAGTGCGGAGATGACGGCTAACAGAAGAGAGTGGAAGAAGAAAACATGTTGTGCCGACCCCACATAATGTGGGACAAGGGCAGGAAGAAGAAGAAGAAGAAGAACGCTCGGCAGTTTGCCTTTTTATTGGTTCAAGTACTTTTTATGATATTGAATGCTTCAAGTAGGTAATTCATCTTCGATAAAATCAAATAAAAATCTCTGATAGGATTTCTAAGATCAACAGGGTGATAACCGAGATAAAAAGACCATCTGACGATTAAAATAGAAATTTTCATCCCATCTATTCGAAAAGGACGACTTGGTTCGCCTTTAAGTGCATCCAAAGGTGGTTTTTTCTATAATAACTTTTAGCGGGCAGGAATGAGTTTTCCTGCCACTCCTCTTTATAAGTGCGCCGCAATGTTTTTTGCCGCGCACTTTTTGAATTTGGAACATCTTAGTTTTCAGCGGCAAAAAAATCGAACACAAATATTGTTTGAATAAAGACTGGCTGGTACGACGGCCCATAGCCGCGCCGCGCCTCCAGCTGAATAAAAAAATTAAATAAAAATCCAAGAAATAACAAATAGAATCGTGCGAGTTTTGACCTAGGTAAAAGCTTGTAAAGTATACCAACGTTTTCATCGTTCTTGTCCGTCATGGCGACGATGGCCATGCTCATGTTGACCCTCATCGCGAAGTTCAGGGTCATCGCCAGGAACAGCAGCACCACTTGGACATGTCGGACCCCCAGCGTCGCACCTGACAATTACAAGACAAATTACAACTTCATCATCATCATTTTAGCCCTGGACGTCCGTCCACTGCTGAACACAGGCCTCACCCCTGGGCTAATAGTAGTAACTGCTTTCCCATCCCCCTTTTCCCTTAATCGCCTCTTAAAACATCCATGGGTAGAAATGGAGGGGCCTATTCTTCAGACGACGCTATTTTGTAATAGTGCATTTGTTAAATATGGAGAAGAAGACAAAGCTGCTTCGTATATTGTATTTGTAATGTCAGTGACTATGGTAATTTAGGTTTTTGTCCAAAAATGTCGCTACGGGGAAAATAAATCCAGTTTTGTGAGTGGTGGTAGAAAAACCGGCTTTTCAGGTAAAAGGATTTCGTCACAGAACTCTCAAATATAGCATTGAATCTTAAATAAACTGCATTTTGTTTCGGTTCCATAAATCTCTAAAAATATTACTAACTACAAAATTATACTGTAATCAGCCTCTTATGTCGTAATCGGCACGGTTAAGCAAATTGCAATGCACCATTTGATTCTAATTATTTTTTACATTGATTGCTTTATCAGTGTCGTAAATAATCTGACGTAGTTTAATCAACACATAACAATACCTACTTACTAAGGTACTTGTTAACATTGACGTACTTGTCAAAGATTGACACGATAGCAGTTTCTTCTCTTGTCATGATCATGATAAAGATCGGTAAAGCCTTGGTAATACCAAGTAGTTACCTAAGACTAGGTAATAATATTGTCAACTTCATCATCATCATTATTTCAGGAATAGAATGTCCTGTGCTGAACATAGGTCTTCCCGCATAGATTTTCAGAGTAACCGATATAGAGCGGCCTGCGGCCAACGACTCCCAGCAACCTTTATTAGGTCGTCTTTCAAACTGGTGTACGTTAAACTTATTGGCAACATCATCATCATCTCCCTGCCCTTATCCCACTTCATGTGGGGTCGGCACAACATGTTTTTCTCTTCCACTCCCCTCTATTAGCCGTCATGTCAGTATTCACTCCTTTCTTACTCATGTCGTCTTGGCAACAACTTGTTGGCAACAACGAAAACAAAAAAAACACGCTCTTGAAAATGAGTAGAGCTACAGACTCGAGTTATGTTAGATATCTCCCTCTCGATAGACCCCAAAAATGTTTTAAAAATGCTTAATAAAAGCATTTCTAAAACATTTTTGGGGGTCATATAAATGACCCAACTGTAACATCACACAATACAGAGTGATTCTTATTATGTATGCTATCCCGAAAGGGGCTTATTCTACACTCAATTGGCAACAAAGTTACAACTACAACTACAACAATATACAACTTTTGGAAATTCGAAATTTTTCATTGAAAAACTATACAAAAATCAGCTTTTTTGAGGTCAACTCAGTTCAAACTCAATGAATCAGCTGTTTTGGGTAGCAACCTTGATGCCGAACTTCTCGTACGTTCAGCAACTAATTTATAATAAGATAAAAAAATACCTAAAACAGCTTCTTAAGCAAAAAAAAGAAAAGAAAAAACTAGGTAATGTTTTGTCGCTAATATTCTTCATATTCATTCCTTCTGGGATGGTAAACATTTATGAATCACCTTGTATACATATGTGCACAAAAGGGAGTCTCCTATAGGCGCACTGTTATCCTTTCACTACACTGATCCTTTCGCCGACGTGCCTATGCCCTTTTCAGGGCCACCATACCTCCATTTGGTCACTGACCTAATACAGGTGACCAAGAAAGAATCCGTGTCATCACAAGCAAGCAACATCGAACAAAAGGAATATAAACAATATGCAGTAGGCACGAAAACTATACCGCAGAACCGGTGTTTAAGGTACATACCAGGTAAATGATCTCCAAAAAAACGGTTTTTGTTCATAAAATAGGTACTTACTTGGTTTTTTGAGTTCTGCAACTTCTGATATTTGCTCTTTGGTATCCATTTTTGGAATGTTTTGTCTTCACTTTAAAACACCAACACAGATTTAGTATTACACCGATAATATTTACTATTAAATTATATATATATTTTAATTATTTATGTATTCAATGTTTTAATTTATCTATAAAATAAATAACATTTTTAATGTAAAAACATGGACGTCGTTCGCGCCTTTTTCTCAGCTGACATCTGCGGTATCGATAGTTTTTTCTGCGCACTGGCAATGAACGTAACGCAATAGGTACCTATTGTTCGTTTCAAAGTCACGGCTATAAAGAGGTTGTTTCAAAATACACCTTGTTTTATTATAATAGTTCAAACAAAGGCAAGGCGAACACATACCTTTAACTTGTTTGACATAAAGTAATGAAAAATAAGAACTTAGATAATAAACTTACCTATTTATTATACATCGGACTACTAACTTTTTTTTTTTTTTTTTTTTACAACAGAGGTGGCAAACAAGCTTACGGCCCACCTGATGGTAAGCGGTTACCGTAGCCTATGAGCGCTTGCAATACCAGAGGCATCTCGCACGCGGTGCCGACCCCGAACCCCCTTCCCCCCTAAAGAGCTCTGGCAACCCTACTCACCACAGGAACACAACACTATTTGAAACAAATAATGTTATTTGGCTGCGATCTTCTGTAAAGCGGAGGTACCTCCCCAGGCGGGCTGCTCCAATTCAGAACGAGAAAATCTCGCTGTGCCCTACCTCCTCTCATTAATTGGACAAACCTCTTAGTGACTTTCATAGGTGGATGGAAGGATCTTGCGACGTTAAGACGCCGCGACGACGCGACGCTACGTTCCGCATAGTTACACTGAAAACATCTGTACAAAAACACATAATTGTATTGTTCATCACTGGCATTAGCATAATAATGCTTCACATGGAGTAGGTATATTTTAGGATTATATAAAATAAAATAATTAGATACTTAAGACAAAGCATGTGCCTATTGTTTGACTCTAACTAAGTAGGTACGTGTTTAATTTTCACTCTTAATAATAAAATATTACCTTTTGTTTACATCTGTGGTGGCTAGTGTAGAATTATTTAGGCGTTTTATGGCTGCTACAGACAAAATAAGTGAATTAAAATTCATATTGCACACGCACTGTTGGAAGGCCCCCCACCCGATGGAACGACAACATTGTTAAGGTTGCGGGAAATGGAAAAGGCTCAAGACCGTTCGTCATGGAACTTTTTGGGGGAGGCCTATGTTCAGCAGTGGACTTCATCAGGCTGATGATGATGATGATTGCACACACTCCTGGACATAAGCCTTATTTGTTAGTATAATTCATCACGATCCTACACTAGTTCTGTTTATATAAGGCTCTCAATCTTAACTTTCTTCTGCCCATCTGCGGGACGCCTCACGATTTAAGACAGTGAAATAGTTCTTGAATAGGTAATTGAACCATAATTTAAAAAAGGTTCCGCGTAAAACCTGATTAAAATGTTATGCAAATGGCACTTACAGAGTAATTGATTACACCGCGTACAATCAATTACAGAAATCATTGGCTACATTATTAAAACTCCTATAAATAAGTAGGATTTTCCGCTACAACACTTTCCGTTCTAGAATCAATATTGATCATCGCTAAGCTATTATTCAGTGACTTCAATTAATCACAAAAATTAAATGTTTTCTTATATAACTTGTTCTCAATTTCTAATTTTATCAATTTGAATTTATACATTAACAGGGTGGGCGAAACTAATGCCCCCTAAGGAAAAGTACCATCTCATAATATTCAACCTTAATGTAAAAACGTTTTCCCTATGTCCTTTGCAACAGGTTAACAGTCCAGTGCACCACATTGGATGCATGGTCAAGTACACTCGTACGTCCGTGCCCCCAATGGGACATTGACCATGCAAATATTTAGTCTCTTTTTTAGCTCTTTGAATTCACCAACAGCGGTCAACGTCCTTTACTGGACTTATGAGTGTTCGAAAAATATCTAAAGTACATAAAAAACAATCTACATTTTATTTATTTTATTACAAACTAGGTACTTGAGTGTTGGAGCAATAAAAATGACAGTTTTTTTTTACCCAAAACACCTTTTATTTATTCAAATTTCACAGAAAAAAAACGTTTATTTGTGCTTCAATTCAAAGCAATAAAAACAAAACCCTTCTATTTTGTTTAATTTTTGGCAGTTTTTTTTTTTCCTTTGAGTTAGTGGTCCAGGAAACTTGTTATAATCTACTATAAAGAAGTTTCGCGAAGGGTCAGAATACAGAATACAGAATTTATTTATTACACCTTATGTAACATGTCATTAACAAAAATTTTATTATATTAATTAATTATTAATAATTTATTTATTTCAGCACGAAGAGAAGTGCTGAAGTGCGGATCCTGATGCACGTTCACGTAGAAGCATATCTGAATGTCTTGTCTCTAGTGGAACAACTTCTTAAGATCCTTATGGTGGCAGTAGCTCAATCGAACATACCTCTGGTTCCTGAACTTGTGTATGGGGGATATGAACGTTTATACAGGGTGGATGAAACCACTGTCCTAGAGGGAAGTATCGTAAATATAATTTTACTGAAACAATCTTTTATTTTAAATAATACTACATAGACAGTTTTTTTTTTAAAGTCACTTGCCTGATCGGGGATTCAAACTCCCAAATGAGAAAAAGAACTTGTATTTTTAAGGAATGAAAACGGAATGAAAACGGTCAATGCCAATAGAAAACAACAATCAAATAGAATCAATTCCTTTTAATTAACATAGTATCTTAAACTAAAGCAACACCTTTATATTAAAAGATATATTTATTTTTTAACATAAATTAAATCTACATAATTAATATCTCCTTCCATCTATTTAAATCTACATAATCAATATCTCCTTCCATCTATTTAAATCTTACGATATGCGAAAGTTTGGATGGATGGATGTTTGTTACTCAATCACGCCAGAACGGCTGAACGGATGTGCACGGAATTTGGCCCGGACATTGATTATAGTTTGGAATAATTTGTATCTATGTATCACGCAAGCGAAGCCGAGGGCGACAGCTATTAGGCATAAACATAAACTCGAAAAATGGACACGAAAATAAAAAGATAAAATAAGTTCTATAAACCTGTAAATAGAGCAGTTTATTTTTGTAGTATTTAAAGGCCTTTTACCACTACAGCATTAGGGTGAAAAGAGTTGCATAAATTCAACCCCGAAAGGGGTGCAGCGAGAGTTATTTATATGAAAATAACTACACGAGGACGCCGTCGCGGAGGTTACCGCTAGTACAAGATAAAAAAATATTCCAAGGATCGATTTAGGAATTAATAACAGGTTTATAATTAAATACACTCTTGTTAATAATGTCGCCGGACACTTCCGACTTTTAAAATAATTTAGAGATCTAGAGGTCGTCGTGGCTTTTGACATTTATTAAGGACATTCAACTTTCAAGATCAAATGTAATTAAGATGTTTTTTCCTGTCCCCAATTAAAAGGGAATGAATAGTGGGGACAGCGGGAATGATAAAAAACTACTAATCATATATTTTATAAAATGTGGAACACTGCATTGCAGTATCTTGAGATAAATACATTGAATTGAATACCTACTTGACTAAGACAAAATGCAAAAAAAAATGAAAATCCCTTTAACCTAAAAAAAACGATTTAATTTTTTATTAATTATTAATTCATTTATTTCAGACTATAGTAAAGTTACAGGTCTTATTTAACTTATTCTACAGTCCTTTACAGTCATTTAATGAGGGTTACATTTTGCAAATGGCGTTCAAATAATTTTATCATCTTTATCCTGGGCCGCTTCTGCTGAAAAAAAAAACAGTTTTAATTTAGTGAAGCCCGTATAAATAAATAACTCTTAAACGCGATCTTGAGGGCGTTTTAATTATTTTAAATTATTATTCATCATCATTATCAGCTGCCTGAAGAAGCCTCCGCTGGACATAGACGACTGTAAGTGATGATCGTCATCAACTTTGACATTGATCAAATTTAGAAGGACCTGAAGTACCAGCATAAATAAATAATGCATGTGTAATTTCCTGTGGGTATCAAAAACTATGAGTATCACAGCACCCATAGACCCGGATCAAATAATTTGTTGATCATGCAAACATTTGTCCAACTGCGGGATCGGACTCGCAGTCCTTGTCTCAGACAGACACTCCCGCCAGGCCAGAAAGGTCGCCGAGTGAATAGTTATGTATATACCCTTGCTTGCTTGTCGTATCACTGATAAGGTCCTTGGTACCTTATACAGGTGACTTGGTAAGTTCACTGGTACACCTGTATAAGGTCAGTCGTTGTGGTATGGTGGCCCTGAAAAGGGCCTATGACCGTCGGTGAAAGAATCAGTGTAGTGAAAGGATTGAAGTGCACCTCTTAGAGGCTGCTTTCGTGCACATGCCACTTGTCCCACGATATGTTATACCTACCCTACACGAGGGGTACGACAAAAATAGTTTTGTCGCAAGATCGCAGTCTTCATACCTTCGAATTCAGAATCAGGGTCGTTCCATTTCTGCTTTTCGCTGGTGCCGAACATGACGTAGAATAGATTACCGGCAATATACACTGCCGATGCTATATAAAACACCTTTCGCCATTCGTTCGGATCTGTCTGGAATTAAAGTTTTCAATAAATTCCTCGTATAACCTCGGTAACAGAAATTGCATTAAGTAATAGACCGGTTTGGAGATGGTTGCGGTGTACAAAATACTAGTTTCGGTTTTTGTTGTTGTAAACTCACTGCACAGCCAAACAGCTTTCTATTCTGTGGGTATTCTATTTGCTTGTATCATTTGATACTTAAGCAAGATGCAAAAGAGTAGAATTTTGAGGGGAAATTCAAAAAAACTAATCAACTCTGACAACCATTTCTATGAAAATAATGTCAGTCTAATGTCCGCGAGAGTGAAGTGAAAAACTCCACTCAACTATAGATTACGAGAAGAAGACAGGGACTTGTGTCGAGCTAGGACTGTACCTAACTTCCTTCTTAATAAACTCGTACTTCCTTATTTCTTAGGCATAGGAAATAACCAGGTTGTGGTCTAAATAAGTCACAGACATAGACTTATTACTACTAGCTATATTATTTTAAGGTCATAGATACCTACCTCATCTTTGAGTACGGCCCCAGCGACGAGTGGAGCAATGATGGAAATGACGTTAGCGCTGCAGTTGGTGATGCCCAGCAGAGTGCCCGCGAAGTTAGGAGACATGTCCAGATGCACCAACTATAACATAATAAGTACCTTTTGATCAAGGCCTAAATGGTGGCATACAAAACAAAAGCCTTTTAAGGGCTAATATAACTCAACCTAAGCACCGGCTAAAACGAAAAATTTGATTATTGGGAAAGTATAGTGATGGTAAATAGCTCTAGGTACCATCAGTCCAGTGATGTGGCCGACGTTGAGACCGACCACCACAGTGAGGAGAGCAACTGCAACAGTGACGTCACCTGCCGGCGCATAAGATAACCCCACCAAAGCTATCGCTGGTCCAAAATGACCTGAAACCAATGTGAATTCTAATAACAATTGAAATAATTTTCGAGGGATGACAGCAAAGCAAACACCTGAAGCCTAGAAACGATGACCGTCAAGGAACGACTTTCGTTTAGCAGGGCCACGAAAAACGTAATGTGTTTCGGTAGAATGCAATGTCCGCTTACAATATATTACATATTGTCCAAATGCCGATGACAATATAATTGCCGTAGGACGACCTACCGATCATCCATTATTATCTGATGATGAAGCTGGCCAGTTCAACAATTTGTAAATCTTGACGATGAATATAAAATATATGACAGTAACAATAATACCAATTGAATTTGATAGTTTTCTAGTAGCCGTGATGCTGAGCCATCCTTTATTTGGCAAGAAGTCAGTTATGTATCCGAACGGGAAACTTAGCAAGTACATCGCTAAATACGGGAGCGCTGTCATCACACCATTCTGGAAGAAAGTTTTTAAATGAACATTGGACAATTTTATATGAAAGAAAACATTATGAGGAAACGTGTATGTCAAATACCTAACCCAAAATTCGAAGATTTGTGACATGTATATTAAGAGAACTACCGTGGGACACCAAATACTGTCACAACAAAGATTCTTTCACAGTCAGTGTCTAAAAAGCTAATGCTATTCAGTAATCTACAGCAAAGTATCTATTATGGAATCCGTGAGTACAAGAAAAATGGCTTTATGCTTTCAATTATAGCTTTTATAAACTTACTGCTTTTATATCCACTCCGAGGACTTGCTTCATATAGGAAGGCATCTCTGTCATCAGGGTCCAGAACCCCCAGTTCTGGCCGCAGTGCACCACGATCAGGGATATGAACGGGAGAGAAGTACAGATTGACTTCCAAGGGGTTTTCAGCTTCTGTCAAAATATAAAATAACACCGTCTTCTGATTGATGATCACAAAAACTCTTTTTTCATCTTGGCCAGTAAGAGCTGCGATGATGTCTGCACCCCAGCAGTTTTCTTTACTCAGACCTTCGGTTCTCCAACTTGTCCAAGTGAAGTTTGAATGTACAATCTTTCCTCATCGCTTATCATTTTTGATTTTTGCGGGGAGTCAGAGCCAAGCACAATGTAGAAGACAGTCCACACAGCTCCACAGATACCGTTGACGTAGAATATTGCCTCCCAGCCCCAGAAATCAGCTATGAACCCTGATATGAGGAACTGGATAGCATTTCCTAGTTGTGAACCTGGAATACAGACAGGAAACTACATAGAAATTTATTAACTGGCTATAAGATAGATTTGATTGAAATAAACCTATTTCCTAGTCAGCAAATTAATATGAGTTTTTTTAGTCCTTCCTAGCTCTGCGATTTTATTATGTCACCAAGCACAAAAGCGTAAGGTAACAATGCTCTCTAAATATTTATCTATAAAAACTTAGTGCGCACTTAACGTTCGCTGAGGAAAATTTGTATATTTACGTATGTAACTGCTATGAGTAACTTAAATATCCACCTACCAGCGTGAATCATTGCTCCCAAACGGCTCTTTTCCTCAATTGGTGCCCATTTCCCAATGAGGCTGTGCACAGAAGGTACGATGAACCCTTGCGATAGACCTTGGAATACCCTGCATGCGCATACTAGCTTCCATCCTCCCTGAAAGACCGAACATAATTCACTTGATGCATGATAGAGGGCCCTAATAGCCGATTCAAAATGAGCCGTTTGTTCACAACTAAAGCAAATGAAAACTTACATAATAAGCTGCAAAAGGTATCAGAACAGACACAGCAGCGTTAATAGCGATGCATATCGTGATAAGTATGGACCCTCCGAACCTGGCCGCCAGTTCACCGCCTGGTACCTGGAGCACAATGTAGCCCCAGAAGAATGATGAAAGGATGACGCTCTGTATTTGAATACTCCAATCAAAATGCTGAAAACGAAGGCTTTTTCAATTCCAGTATTGTAATAGTTTCAAATAAATGAGTTTGGCTTTGAAGCTGCAGCGTAAGCTCAAGGACTCTTAACCTTCAGGACATGGCCAATTGAGCAGTGAATGATCCATGACACACAAATTGCAGGTCAGGTCTACGCATGTGGTTTATAATGGGTGTTTGTTTATTTCCATCAGGTAATTGTAAAGATAATTTGTTCGTACATCTTCGTTATCAGTATCAGTCATGGCAACAATGGCCATGCTCATGTTGACCCTCATCCCGTACGCCAGCACCAGCGCGAAGAACAGCAGAACAGCTTGGATGTGCCTCACACCCAGACAGGCTTCTGAAACAATGGGATTTTGATTTCATTTTAAATTCTATTGACAGACTATGAAAGCAATGTTAAAATTGTATAAGTTGCATTTTCATAAGGCCGTTCATCATTGTTAGCATGAGCGTCACTAACGTTTAAAACACCAATGTGATTTACGTTGCTCTAAGGTGGTAGTTGTGACTGCGTTAGTTTGGCCGCAGCTTTAATATTCCTAACTTTCAGAATTGTCTATGCATAAATTGGTATAAATTAGTAAAACTTCAAATTACTTACTTGGCCTCTGGACATCAACTTCGTTCGCTTCTTGAAACCCCATCCTGCACTTTCCACTAAGTACCAATTTATTTTTGTTTAAGAACTCTTACGAAGTATTGTACGCAAACAATGTATTGCGTGTGTGTAGTGTATCTTACGCAATGAATTCGGGCTATCGATATCTTCACTGAACAGCCAAACGAAGTGATAACTTTATGTAACTTTGACACGAATAATCCAGTGATTTCCTGATAGTGTCAAGTCCCCAGCAGTCGGAGATAGGTAACGAACAAACAAGATACTGAGCCCAATCTTGCCTGGTGGGAAATGGGCGTATAATCGGATAGTGGCGATGTACGCAAGCTGGACGTGTTGCTTTGTCATTTTTTTAACACCCAGCTATCACATACAATAGTCCTGACCGCACACTAGGATTCTCTGTGTCGTGGGTATCAGAAACTACGAGTACCATGGTACCACCATAACACCCAGACAAAGAACGAATATTTGCAGATCATGCAAACATTTTGTCGCAACGGGAAGCGAACACGCACCCCTTGCATCTCAGACGCACACTCGTCCACTACGCGACCGAGGTTGGTGATTTATTTCTTAGAAGAACTGAATGTTGATCCTTAGTAAGCTAAGCATACTTTACTATCAGTGCTATTTTAAATCCATTGCTGGCTCTTAATCCGTGCCAAATAAGGGACATAAATATGCCGCGATTAATATCTCAGGATTCGTAGAGAACTGCACCATATGTACAAGAGCGTCTAGGAATACCAAATGTGCTCTTATATTATTTTTATGAAAATCTATTGGCAGCCGTGGCTGTTATCTAAAGCGCAGCTGGCTGTAGAAACTTTCCTACAAACTTGGGCCACAAAGTACTATTCAGTGACACCTAAGCTTGCTTTCTATAGGTAAACAATACCAATCAATACATATTTTAGACCGTTCCTTGCGAGATTGCGGGGTGCAAAGAGTGATGCGTGTGAAAGGCGCTTTTCGACCCTTTCCTGTGGCTGTCACATAATTTATTTAAAAGTGCTCCCATCCAATAAAATTTCATTTCATTTCATTTATTTCATAAAGAGTACACTATTTTTACAGGGGCACCTAATGCAACAATGTACTTACCCATACATATTCATATCAGTAACAAAAAAAAATATCTTTAAAATATCAAACATTATAAAAAGATTAATTTAAATTCATTCCATACTAATTAAGATTAATAATAATAAAATATAATAAAAATCTACAGTTAACAAATTCAAATTACATGTCAAGCCATTTAAAAATAATAAATAAAAAATTCGCCAATCAATATACCTACAATAATATTACAAAAAAATAAAATTCTTCAGTTAATAAATTCAAATGACATAATGTCAAACCTAATCAAAATATAAAATTCGTCAATCGATCGATATACAATGTCCAAGAAGTTGTGGGACCCTTTATGTAGGGAACATAAGTGTTTGAGATTGTCCTGAATAGAGCAATTTAAAACAATGGACCAAGTAAGAGCACAGCATGGGAAGAAATAAAACAAGGTTTCCTTATAAAATTTAATAACAATAACGAGTATCAGGTACATAGTTAACTGGGCGCTTACACAGCTTTTTCTAGTTTCACTTCTGTCGTAGTTTCTGAAACAACAAAGTCGTTTGAACAACTTTGTCCAATTTTATGTGAAGGTAAGGAATTGGATTCCTACTGCGTGATACCAGAAGAAGACAGTATAATAAATAAATAAATAATAATAAATATTCCGGACATATCACACACGGTCAACTGATCCCAAACTAGGCATAGCCTGTACTATGAGTACCAGAGACCGATATACTTAATAGATATATATTTAACACCCAGTAACCCAGTTTAGGATCGCCAGTATGTTGCGTAGTACTGGCGATATTGTCTTCTTCGTAAGAAAGCAGGTCGGCTTAGTTTCAAAAAGGCCAATGGACCACGTTTCAAATATTTAGTAGTCAGTGAGGTTCCAATTCGGTAAGGGCACTCCAGAGAAAATTTGTCGGTATCTCGCACTTCGCTATATAGCTCCGTTATTTGCCATTTCTTTTCACAATGGTTTAAGTGACAGGTGTTTAAATATCTCACTACTCCCCTTATAGTTCTACAGGATACTCAATACATGGCGTCATCCTCGTCAATCTTGTTACCTCGTAATAAGATTTAAAATTGATGCAAATAAAAAACTAATGACCTAACGGGTCTTTTTTCACCCAACAGTCACATACAAAGTTTTGCCCCACGACAGGTTTCTCTGTGTTGTGATTATCACAACACGCAGCCCCGAACAAAATATTTGCAGATCATGCAAACATTTATCCCTCAGCGGAAATCGAGCCCCTTGCGTTTAGACGGGCAATCGCCGCTACGCCAACGATTCGATCAAATATGTTGGGCTAGAATCGACAAAGCGATAACCAACATTGCGACTACCCGAATGATCCTGTTTAGCATCGCTTAGCTCCGAAATAAAGTAATAGTAATCTTCTAACATCTATATTCATCATCGTTATCATTTCTGCCGTAGGACGTCCACTGCTGAACATAGGCCTTCCCCATAGATTTCCAGCGCGACTGCCTTGTACGGCCTGCACTTAAACAATCATTTGGGGGGATTTGCCAATACTCGCCACGCTGGGCATGCGGGTTGGCGAAAACAGAGCTATTCTTGATAGGAAACGCTGCTGCCCATGTCGTAGCTTTTTTCCCTTAGTCGCCTCTTACGACATACATGGGTAGAAATGGAGTGGCCTCATCTGCAGCTTGGGCCACCATCTATATTTTGCTGGTGACATGTTTGTTCTTACCATTTTCTGTCTTTGTATCAAGTTCATTCCACGTCTGACGCTCGCTGGTGCCGTAGAACAAGTAGAGCAGGTTACCAGCGGCGAAGATCACCGAAGATAGGTAAAACACCTTCCGCCATTCTTTTGGATCAGTCTAAAATTGACAAATAAAGATGGTCAAGTGCAACTAGGACTCGCCCTCAGGCTTCCATATCGTTATTTACCGTATTACCATTACACGAGGGCGGAAAATCTAGTCGAAAAAGGCTTCAGGTAAAGATATATTATGTAATAGCGTACGCCCGCGGCTTTACTAAGGAAAAACTAGATGTGCCACGAACGAGGCTTGTAAAGACTTACAAACTAGGTATTTGCCTTAAGCTCGCTATGTACAATAAATGACCATTAGAAGTTATACAGTTACCCATCAAAAAATTTAAATATCAGGTCAGGAGATTACTTGAGAGTCATCCATTTTACCATATTACCAAATATATGAATTGTTCATTCTCTGATGTGCATACGAGTAATATTAGGTAGGACAGTATCTATTGACCCATTAATAATCTTTAATTATAATAATAATACTTAATTAGTAATCTACATGATAATTTATGAAATAATTGTAATTGGACTTACCTATGTTATGCAATATAACGCTAAGGGTGAAATAAATTAATATTAATATGAATTACTCGCGTGGTATCTTCATAAAAAGGGGTAGTTTTGAAAAACCCCAAAGTCCGTATTTTATTATTGATTGACTCACGATGTTTAATTTTCACATTGGTTCAGTGCACGGATTGTTAACCACCACCACCTTTGGATCGAAAACCAGCAAAAGCACTTAACCACCAATGCTACCTAACTCGAATAAAATGTCTTTAACGCCATTTCAGTTTTTTTTTTTTTTAATGTTATACGTAGGCATACAGGCTTTCGGCCCACCTGATGGTAAGCGGTTACCGTCGCCTATTGACATCTGCAACACCTGGAGCATTGCTAAAGCGTTGCCTGCAATGGAGAAATCTTTTTGTATTTTTCTTAAAGCTCTTCATGTAATAAATGAGGTATACCTCATCGTTGAGTATAGCTCCTGCCGCCAGCGGAGCGATGATGGATATCATGTTGGCGAAGCAGTTGGTGATGCCCATCAGGGTACCCGCGAAGTTCGAAGCCATGTCGATGTGCACCAACTGCCAACATAAACCAGTTCAGCGTAGGTTGCCGATGTGGCAGTGTCTCAGAATTATGACGACTATGAATTAGACGTAGCACTGTCACATAACGACTATGAATGAGGGCAATGTTATCAGCATTATCTTAATCCACCAATATAATAGTCCGCTGCTGAATAAAGCTCTCCTAAGACGCACTACTGAGCCCGGTCTTCTGCTCTTCTGACCCAGTGCTTGCCAGCCACATTTCGCAGACGTTGCCGGAGGAAGATAATACGCTTACCTACCTTAAGTATTCTCCAACAATTGTTGATTCTAGGACCCACTGCCCACTTTTGGTAAGAAACAAGTGTTCTTTGATTCTTGAGACAACCAAGGTGTCTATTTTAAGCAACCTACCATGAAACCAGAGATATGGCCAGCATTTAGTCCAACAACGATCGTGAGGAGTACAACTGCTACCGTCACGTTGCCGGCCGGGGAGTAGGACAGGCCGATGAGAGCTATGGCCGGGCCGAACATACCTACAACAAAACGTAATTTAAAACCTGCATATAGTCGCGTGGCGCCGGTTGGGACACGTGTTCGATTCTCGCTAAAGAACATATTGTTATGAACAGCGTGTGGACAGTTAGCAATAATTATTATAATATATGTAAATTTAGTAAAGTAATTAGTAGTTATTTACTTTTTGTGGCTATGGTGTCACTGCGGCCACAACTGGCCTATTGTGATCGCCACTTTATTTGTGGAGCCCCTTTACAGGGCCTTTAAAGTTCACCGCAAAGCCCAGCAGCTGTTAGAAACTGAAGGATTTTCTTAAGGGTGAGTTGCTTTAGCTCCATTGGGCTGAGGATGTGCTCTCCCAAATGGATGCTACGTTTGAGCATAAGTGCTCCGCACTCCCCTAGCAGGTGTAGAGGCGTTTCGTCCGCCTCCTTGCATAGCCTGCAGGTTTGTATGTCGCATAGCTTTAGTTTGAACATGTGCTTATTAAGACAACAGTGTCCAGTTAAGGCTCTAACAATGATACGAAGATTGGTCTTATTTAGCGCTAGGATACGTTTGATGTACTGTTTTCGAAGGCTTTTATAAGTAACTTAGGCTCGTATTCAAAGACAAGACTCAAGCGTTGATCTGTACTTAAATCTCGATTTGAGTCGAGATTCTAATTCTTGAACAGTATTTATGTATAGATTCAATGATCACAGTTCACCTGAGTAAATGCTTATTCTGAAACGTCAATCAGACGAAATCGGTGCTTGAGTTTAGATTTGATTAGACATTAATCAAATGACATTCTCGTTCCGTTACACGTACTTTGATGCATATTTATACTTCACTAAATAGTTCTGTTCTATTTCCACCCTGGCTGTTTGAATTTCTGCGTAAAACGAATCGAAAATTATAAATAAATCAAAATGTAAACGTACATTTGAGTACAGATTTGAAACTCGATTCAGCTGAGAGTAGTTTAAGTACCGTTCTTGAATAAAAGTTATGTTTGAGAAGAGATTCAGTACTCAAATAGAGTTCAGCTGATCTGTGATTAAATCTAAGTTTGAGTCGTGTCTCTAAATACGAGCCTTAGAGTGGTTCATGCCCGAAGAGTTTATCCAGAGTTTGGTCGATTCTTCGAAGCACGAAAGCAAGAGGCTTCTTTGAGCCAGGCTTTTTGGTACGCCGCAAAAAGGCTCAGGGCCTATCATAGTACCATTTTCCCCGGCGCGCGCAAGTTCGTTGGCAAATTCGGTAATTAAGCTCCCGTTAATCTTCAAGCAACTTCTTGGATTTATTACACCTCACTTGGTTAAATTCGAGTAGCCAATAATTTATGTACTAACTGACGACCTCGGGGGTGCAGCGAGCGAGTGCCCGTCCGAGACGCAAAGGGTGCGGGTTCGATTCTCGCTGCGGGACAAGTGTTTGCATGATCTGCAAATATTTGTTCCGGGTCTGGGTGTTGTGGTACCATGGTACTCGTTTCTGATACCCACGTCACAGGGAATCCTAGTAGGAGGTCAAGACTAAGTATTGTGACTGTTTAAAAAAAATTAAACTTGATCTCTAAGCTTAAATGCCATCATTGAGATGGAATATAAATAAATCGTTGCTATTCTGATTTACAAGCATCAGTTACTTACTAAGAACCTTAGTTCTTGTTGTTTGTCTAAAAACAAATCAACAATTAGGTTTCTTCAATAAACAAACTTGTTAATTAAATTATAAATAATGAAAGGAAATTTAATATCTACTCGGCGCACTAATTTTGCTCAAGATTTTGCTACTTTTAGTGACAAGTGTAGCGATCAGCTGAGCGATAAATATATTGATCTTATTTTATTGACGATGTCTCAATTTTATTGTCTTGTTAAATGTGTATAACAGCGATAGTTACGGGAGTTCTGCTACTGGAAATTCAGCGCTATCATTTGAGCTATAATCTTTTGGGCTAAAGTGTGTTAGATTGCCTTGAAATGGGCCTTGTGACTTTTGTCAAAAGAACCAGTGCCATGTTCTGATTGCATCAGTAACGCACGTACCAACGGAATTGCATAGTTTTCTCGTAGTCGTGGTCGAAAGGTATCCTCTTCCCAGCACCCAATCTGACACGAAACCGAAGAAGAAGCTCAACAGGAACATAGCCATGTAGGGAAGAGCAGACATAACACCATTCTGGAAATAAAGTGTTTAAAGTTTCAATAAATGTTTCATGATGTAAAAGCTGATTACTTCCTTTAATGAACAAGTGAAAGGCCCCGCGACTTCTTTCACGTGAAGTTTTTTCATACAAACATCAACCCCTGCTGTACCTCCTTAGGAGTTGAATTTCAGGAAGGACCAGATTTTTAGGACGAGCAGCTTAGGCTGACGGTCATTTCAATTTGACGGTTACTGTTTTAAATTATATTTACATTAGATTAACTAGCTTCCACCCGCGGCTTCTCAACATAAGCAATATTCAGCAGTACGGTCCTGGTATAACGATTACTTAGCTTATACCGAAATCTTCGAGTGGGGACATACTCCGACAATAATTTCTCATTACGCTTGCAAAATGATACATACCGACTTGATATCAACACCAAGCACTTGCTTGAGGTAGGAAGGTATCTCCGTCATGAGCGTCCAGAAGCCCCATGCCTGACAGCAGTGCACCAGGATCAGAGTCAGGAACGGGAGCGATGTGAAGATTATCTTCCACGGAGTCTTCAATTTCTGCAAAAACATGTTTGATTAAGATAAGAAGTCATGGTCATGTCATATTTATTGTATAAAACTAAGATGTCATATGGCTTCGATGAAATTGGCATGAATTGAAAACGTAGACTTTAGTTTAAAGGTATTGAGAACCGATTTGATCTTTTGCTATCATAACCACCATTAACTATTTCAACTTGGTCATTGAACCAAGAAATAACCAGTGATACAGACAGAACGATTCTAAGATGGTTCTACCTTCTGTTCGCCAACATGTCCCAGCGACGTCTGGATATAAAGTCTCTCCTCCTTGCTGATCATCCTAGAGCTCTGGGGGCTGTCTGAGCCGAGGAACACGTACAGAACCGTCCAGATGGCTCCAAGGCCACCGTTGACATAGAAGATGGCTGGCCAGCCCCAGGACTGGGCTATGAAGCCGGAGACCATCAGTTGTAGGGCTGTTCCGAGCTGTCCACCTGAACAAAATATAATGTTTATATAAGTATGTATTCACATCAAGTTTGGTAAACATGACGTTCTAGGATATCATCATCATCATCATTCACAGCCTGACTTCACCCACTGCAGGGTATAGGACTCCCTTTGTATGTGCCATTCTCCTCTATTCTGTGCAAGCCTCATCCAGTTGCGGCCCGCGATGCTTGCGATATCGTCTGCCCATCTCGCTGCTGGACGACCAATATTCCGATATCCAGTTCTTGGACGCCATTCAGTTAACGCCTTACTCCACCTGTCATCACCACGCCTTGCCAGGTGTCCTGCCCAACTCCATTTGAGTTCCGCTATGCGGTTGCCAACATCTTTGACCTTCGTACGACATCGGATCTCGACGTTGGCAACATGGACTATAAGCTTGATACCGAGCATGGCACGCTCCATGTTCTAGGATATAATACAAATAAAATGGTTTTATAGGATAGGTATTTCAGTGCTTTACGAGTATGTGCATCAGCGGGATCTCTTTGGGGTACACTAAATAATCCTTCCCTTCCCAGTCATTGAACTAGTGACATTTTATGGCGAGGCTAAAAAGCAGCGTAGCTGAGCCCTTGACCATTTCACCTGTCTACCTACATACCAAAACTTGGTTTTTTGGAATTATATCATGTATGTAGGAATTCTTAGTGAATAAATGCCCTGTTATTTTTTTATTTATTTTATATTAGTGCTTCCTAAAAATTACGTTACTACCACATAAATTGGTGGCCTTAGTTTGTTCTAAGTACCATGAAGCAAGATAAATAGCAAACAACATTCACAAACAATAGTTTTATTTATCAGGCGTTATCTTATACTTTACCTGAGTTATAAGACCACCTATTTATTTGTTTATATGTTGGCAAAAATGGCATTACCGGCGTATATAAAGGTTCCCAGCCTGCTCTTTTCCTCCAGCGGAATCCACTTGCCAATCAGATTGTGTACCGATGGAAATGTGAGCCCTTGCGACAGACCTTGCATCACTCGGCAGGCACACACCGCTTGCCAGCCAGCCTGGGAACAACCACAAAATTCTACAACTTAAGCCCGAGATTACAGTCCGCTATTAACCTTGCCTTTTAGACAGGTCGCTCCTATATGCGATGCATCGATACCTACTATCGATGCATCGCATAGCTCAAAGCTGCGCATCTTTCTCGCACAGCTACCTCGCGACAGCGCACATTCATAGCACGTCTTAATCGCTCCGCTACATAGCTTAGAATCAGTGAATACGGTCACATAGTTTCGAAGCTTAGCTTAGTGGCGTGGCTTAGTGGCGGCTGTATGTTTATTATAATGATACTCACATAGTATGCAGCAAAAGGTATCAGCAACGAAACAGCTGAGTTTACTGCCAAAGAGATGGTGATAAGCACGCCCCCTCCAAACCTGGCTGCTATCTCCCCAGCCGGGATCTGCAGGATTACGTAGCCCCAGAAGAAGGAGGAGAGGACCACACTCTGTGTCTGCATGCTCCAGTCGAACGACTGAAATTACGTGAAATTAGTTATTTTAATTGGTTATGTGATGATTGTTTACAGCACGCTTTACCAGAAAGATCCTATTCACTCTAGATTTGAAGACTCCTAGATTGTACTCTTCCGGGAAAACAGACGCAGGCAGATCGTTCCACTCTTTGCCAGTACTTATAATAAAAGTAGAGCAGAAGCGTTTGGTTCGACACTGTGGTAAGTCGACCAGGTAAGGGTGGATAATAATATGGTTTAATATGGATATTAAAATCTATACTCATCAGCTTCTTTTAAAAAATTAAAATTATTAAACACTTAAAAGAGTATTTTAACCCTTTGTAGACCCTTTGAGTACTTTGTTGGGGTATGTTCTAATACAAAGATAAGCAAATAATTTTTATGTGAAGTTTCAGGTACATACAACTGATAAAACCATGAAAAACATACTTTACACTGCAAAAATTTTTAGACAAGTTGTGATGTGTTGTAGGTATGAACTTTTATTTAAGTTTTTTACATAAAAAAACGAAGTTTGTTATCCGATATCGATACATAAGTGTCCACCTAGGGACTAATGCCGTATCATCATCATCAACTTGTAGAAGTCTACTGCTGGACATTTCGCCTCCAATGCTATTTATTGTCTTATATAATGGTGAAAATCAAATCAGTCGGAATACTGGTTCGAAAGGATATTAAAAAACGATTCAAGACGAATTTGACTAGAGGGGATTGAAATACTCTGAAAAGAAGAAGAAGAAAGAGATAGGTGAGGAGGAGCTAAGAGCTTTTTCTATTGCTTTCTTGATTTAGATAGGTGACAAACATAATGTTTTTTGGCTTTGTGACCTTGAGACCGATATGATCGCTCGTGGACTAGATAAGATCCGTCTCAAGATTACAAAGATCGATCAGATTGATTTTCATAATCTCCACTTGAATGATAAAATTGATGGTAACAGACGTGCCTACGTGTTTTGCTTACGATTGAAAATTTACTTGAAAATTGGCATTGGTATATCTGCTTGACCCGATTTGAGTGTATTTTGAGCACGTTCCTGCTAGCTCGATTCACAATATTATCAATATCTCACAGGAATCAATGTGACTAACGTTCTCATTGTCTCCATCCGTCATGGCGACGATAGCCATGCTCATGTTGACCCTCATGCCGTACGCCAGCAACATAGCGAGGAACAGGAGAATCGTCTGCAGGTGTCTGATGCCACAACATGATCCTGAAAGTCACACTGACTGGAATTACCTCATCACCATCCCCTTCCTGCCACTTTGTTGGGTCGGCGCAACATTGGTTGGATCTGGACTAATTTGCAATCTAAAGATAAAATATTTAAAATTGTGAAAAATTCTAAATATTTAAATATTGAGAATTTTTGAACACATACACACACACACACACACACAGATCACCAAATTCGTACTCAACAGTATCCTTTTTTTTTCTTAAATATTTTATTTTTTTATATGTACTTACACTGGTCGCTTCTGTTGTTTTTACGACTATACTAAAAAGTTCTATGTTACAAAGTAAGAATCTGTAATTGGCAGTATGCTTAGTATATAATAGATATCATAATTATTCTAAAGTGCTGTAGATTCTACATATGATAATAAATAAATAATAAAAAAAAAGGGTTCAAAACTAATGTGTAGTTTTAAATATTAGTGTCATAACCTTTGCATAATTTTACAGGTCTAGATTTGGCAAAGGTATTCTGTATCCTTTCTGTATCTTTTCACTATCATCATCATCATTGGCGTGTAGAAGTTTACTACATTTAAGTATAAGTATAAGTATATTTAAGTATAAGTATATAATACAGATACAGATATTTCCAATGTTTTACGGGCTAATAGATCCTAATCAATCACTTTATGAATGGTTATCAAATAAAAACCTGGGACAATTAAAGAACGAAAAAATCACACTTACTTGGTTTCAAGTCATTCACATCAATTTCTTTCTTTGAACTCATTTTTCCAATATATTTTTAATCCAAAAAGCAGAAAAAAATCAAGTAGACGAAATCAGTTGTACCAAAATCATTGACTATTGGCGACCTTTCATTGCATTGTGTTCGAATATCTGAACATCTCGAATATAACGCAACTTACCGGCTTATCTTATTTTAATCCTATCTGTGAGTACTTTAAAAGTACTTCGTAAATCTTTGACGTAATCATGCAAATTTAAAGTACTTTTAGCTTCAGTTTCTGACGTTATCGTATCGTTCTAACCCTACTCTAGTTATAGCAAGTTGCGGTTGCAAGAAATAATATCATGAGTTAGATAAGAAAATGTTTAACGTTTTAATAAAAAAAGCAATAACACATCTGCCAAATCTATTTAGTAAGCATTTTTTTATTAACATTAACATAGTTCATGACGGTAGATTTAAATTGGTAGCATTTTGATTATTTGTAATATCTCAAAAATTTCGACAATTAATCATAGTATTGCTATAATGATCATAAAAAATATAGGTATATAAATGGTAGCATTTTGTTGTTTTTGTCAGTAAAAACTGGTGCTACCTGTAACTGGGCTGACAAAGAGCAGAGAAAATTGATTCGATGTGTCGAATTTAACAAAGTAATAGTGCCTCTTTGATTCATTACACTGAAAATGTTGTTGCCATAGTTTTAAAAAGACGAAATCAATAGCCTTTTTTCATTTTACGAGTAAGTATATCGTTATCTTCACTCAACTGTGTCTTAACTTTTCAGCTAAATTTTATTTTACAATACTGGAGATTATAACTATGTAGATATGTACTCGTGAAATATAAAAAAAAATAGTACTCGTGGTTATATACAGTCAATCTAACATTCCCATTGAGATACAGTATCAGATACTCCTGATGCCGACTCATTGATAGCTTTGCATGGTTTACGTAATTTCATATTAAAAACAATCTTGTTATTCAATAGCTCTAAAACGTATAACGTAGTGCGGTCTTCACATCGTTTTCAACTGTTGACTCCGGAATATAAAACAGCAACTTACTCGGACTCTTTCACAATAACCGCTACGCGTCTCTGGAATCATATCCCTCCTGTTTTTCGTGAATCCACGTCGGTGGAGGTTTTCAGGTCCAGAATCTATAATCATCTCCTTGATGAAATGATACAAAAATGAGCATTTGTTTTCTTATTTACAATATTTTATTGGTATGCATATGTATTTATTATGGTATCTATATATTTATGTATTGAACTTATTTATTTTTAAACTAGTATGTATTAAAAATCCTATTTCTTTCAAAGTTTTAGTAAGTAATTAACATCATAACTCCTTTTATTTTCGTTTTTATGATCTCAATTGTTCCCTCTCCTGTGCACTACCTTCACATCTTCTGTCCAAAAACACAAAGGTTATATGGAAGATAATGCTTTTTAGCATAAAGTTCGCCTTTGTACTATTTTTATGTGCATTAAAGAATTTTCTATCTATCTATTTACCTATAACGTAATTCTTTCGGAAATTCAAAAGATCGCATCGGCTTTGTTAGAAAAATACTCTGTCTCCTTTAGTCCTAATTAAATTCCTGTGTCGAAGGAAATTAAGTGTTCTCTTGTTTTTTTTTGTGTTTTCGGAGTTATATTATCCAAATAGCTACAAGCCAAATAAATGGTAAAGAGGATTCTAAATGAAAAACACAAAAAAATACATTTTTTAAGTTTATTCCTCTTAAATTCTACACAATCACACTATAGTACATACTTATTTATTCTTGCCTATCCTATCTGTCTTATTTATTGAACACCTACTAATGTTAACCCAAAGACTTTGTTGGTCTAAACTTTGACATATATTATTGTTATCGCAATTTTTGTTTTTATTTACTTTAGTTTTGCTCCTCATAATTCCCCGAATACGAGCCATCATAATATATTGATCCTCCCAAAATTTCTTCATATAATTATCTATTTGCTTTTGTAATTAGCAAGCTTACTTTCACCTAGTTCTTCTTTTTTGAGCATTGGCAGACTAGCTTCTTCGTCAGGTTTTCCATTTGTTTCTTTAAAATCAGGATCATTCCATTCAGCCTTCTCACACGTTCCGAAGATCACGTAAAATAGATTCGTGAAGAAGTAAAACCCAGCTGCCACGAAGAAAACTTGGCGCCAGAGGTATTCGTTGGTCTGTTAAAAATTGATGATAGTGAATATGAGGAATGGGAATGAAATAGAAGTGTTGTGGCAGGATTTACCAACACCATCGCTGTTTTTGTAACAAAATTGAGGTTTGCGTGCACTTTAACTTCAAACTAACGAGATATTTTGGTGTCATGGGACCCTGTTTAAGAATTCAAACATGCTGTAAGGAATTTTATGATCAGTTATGAAAAACTTATGTTGGTGAAGGATTCCACGTTACTTGCAAGGAATTTCATACATTTTTCCTCGGAGTTTGGTGCTTATAAAATTTATAAAAACATAAGACCAAAAACGAGTGGCGACGATGAACCTGCCGACGCAGTGTTGGCCCTCCACCCGATGGACCGACGTCATTGTGAAGGTTGCGGGAAGTCGGTGGATGGAGAAGGCTCAACACCGTTTGTCATGGCACTCCTTGGGGGGAGGACTTTGTTCAGCAGTGGACTACATAAGGCTGATAATGATGAATACTTAAAAAAATGTTTTATAAACTTTTGCAAAAGGTTAAAATAGAAAAGCACACGGATTTTAACTTGCTAATATTATGATAATTTATACTTACAACGTCAGTGAGGATGAACCCAGCTAAGATCGGTGCTAGAGAAGAAACGAGGTTCGACATGAAGTTGCTCAGACTCATCATGGTACCAGCAAAGTTGGGCGAAATATCGATGTGGTTTATCTGAAGTAACAAATTAAGTACGTATTATTGGAGAGAGAACATCTAAATGGTTCTATGCTGATTCTAAGAAGTAATTTTAGTATGTTTTTTATGTATGCATCTAATTTGACTGGCCTCATAGCTCAGTTGGTAGTAACTGTGACTTCTGCGCTAGAGGTCGCGGGCTCGATTCCCGCACTGGACAAACATTTGTGACTAACACAGATGTTTGTTCTGTGTCTGGGTGTTAAATATATATCTATTATGTATTTCAGTCTCTGGTACCCATAGTACAGGCTATGCCTAGTTTGGGATCAGTTGACCGTGTGAATATGTCCGGAAAATTTATTTTATTTATATGTCCGGAATATTTATTATATTCCTAATAAAACCCAGCTGCATTGATTGAGAATTTAATGAATACTCTATATGTAATTTTTTTTTTTTTGCAAATACAGTAGGCATTTGTTATCCAAAAATGATAATAGAATTTACCTGGAAGCCCATGTGTGCTGATATCTTGAACGCGCATATGCCGACCAAGATCGTCTCAACAACGTAAATATTTTTCGGTGCGAATGCTAAAATGACTAAGCCTAGTGCAGCCGGTATACATCCTGAAATAAACATTTAAAATAAATGTTTCATTAAAACGGTATAAATATTACTTTATTCTTCTAAAAGTGCACCAAAGGTTTTATCATGCAAAAATCACGTCAATCCGTTGCTCCATTGATATGTGAAAGACAAACCAATAAACATACGCATTTTCGCATTTATTATATTATTAAGACTACAAAAATAAGGGTAGTATACTGCTTTGCATGATAAAACAAATGTAGGTAGTAATATATTGTTATGTATGAAAGGGAACGCGTGTTTATTCTTATCAATGAAATATGTCATAGTCATCTGTCTAGGTACAGGTACTTACGGAAAACATAAAGGCGGTATCGCCTGCACTAAAACAGTCTTTATAATAGGTATAGGTATTAAATCCAAAACCAAAATTATAAATAACCAAAAGGTCCTGAATCACACAGTGAAGAGTAAAAAATAACAATAACACAACAAATAGTTTCAAAGAATAGATTACGTACCTATAGAATTGGCCAATTTCCTAGAATTAGTGACACTAAGAATCTTTTTAACGATAAGCATGTCTGTGAACCAACTGAAGAAGAAATTGGTGAACCACATAACCAAGAATGGGAGAGCGGTCAACAGTCCATTCTGAAATTAATAAAGAACACCGATGGATGACACCATAGGCCTGATCTGGCATTGTAGATGTAATTTTAAGGTATAAAAAAGTACGAGTACCATACACTGACTCAGTTAAGAGAAATAAAAAAAAAAGTATGACAAAATTCTGACAAAATATTTCTTCTGTAGTTACTTCTATTTTCGGACTTCTACAGGATGATGATGAGTTACTTCTACAGTGCGTTATTCCTCCTGAAAGGAGCACTACTTACAGCTTTGATATTCACGCCCATAATTTTGTCCATAAACGCTGGCACTTCAGAGTACAGAATGAGCTGTCCCCACGTCTGTCCAATGTGTGCCACGACAATTGCGTACATTCCTCGGCTGCGCAGAATGTGGGACCAAGGCACTCTCTGTTTCTGTAAACATATAATTACAAAACGGTCTATTAAAATAAAATTATGCATCACTTATATGGGCTTGCTTGCTTGCTTTTAGGTGTCACTGGTTCTTTTTTTGTGATCGGTGGCAAGGTTCAGATATGGCGACCTTAAAAGGGCCAATTACCGTTGAGGAAAGAGCAAGTGTGGCGAAAGATATAGAGAGAACATCTTAGAGGCCCATTTGGTACGCATGTCACCTTCTTCGAATTTTTAGGTTCAAGGACACACTAGGCTGGTTCCTTCACGATATATATTTTATTAATCACCCTACAGCGCACATAATTTCCGATTAGAAAATTCATTGGTGAACGACCAGGATTCAAAAGACCTTTAAATTGGAAGGTTGTGTTTCTCTTTTAGTATATAAAAATATTAAATAAATAAATAAATAATAAATAATAACACACGGTCAACTGATCCCAAACTAGGCATAGCCTGTGCTATGGGTACCAGAGACTGATATACATAATATATAAATATTTATCAGTTTGTTAAGCATTCGGCAACGGTTCCAGCAATTCCCGCCGCGTTTCACAACGATCGACCTACCGCGCGATGCCGAAAATATGACAATCAAATTCAGTCGTTGCATTTACAGTGGGAAGACTTTTTGGATTTTATTTTATGTGATTCACTTTTTTTCCTAACATCGGGCAATTGTCACGCTTTAGTTTAATTAGTTTGTAATTTTTTATAATTAAATCTGCACAATCAATCAATCCGGTCGTTTCTGTAACCTCCCCTGCAGCCGTACGTAATTAGTTGACCGTGTGTGATATGTCCGGAATATTTATTAGTTATTATTTATTTATTTATTTAACACCCAGACACAGAACAAACATCTGTGTTCATCACATAAATGTTTATCCAGTGCGGGGATCGAACCCGCGACCCCTAGTGCAGAAGGCAGAGTTACTACCAACTGAGCTATGAGGCCAGTCGTATTGAATTGTATTACCTTTTCGTCTCCTTTCGTGATTCCCAACCCATCTTCAATATACATCCTTTCAGCTAGGGAAATTCCCGGATGTTTGGCAGGAGTATCAGCCATGAAGAACCACAAGACGCCGCCTATGATCCCTGACAGGATACCATAGAACCTAAAGATGCCGGGCCAGCCTAGAGAAGTAGCTGATATGAATCCACTGATGGGTAATCCTAGAACTGTTCCTAAGGCCTGACCTGAAATAATCGTTAGATATACTAATGAGAAAATACACAAAACCAACCATCAAGATTCTGAAGGCATACCTCCGAAGGTTAATCCAGTCAGTCTACTGCGTTCTTCTAAAGGGGCCCATTTGCCGAAGAAAGTGTGTATGCCAGGAAAGATACACGCTTGGCTAAGGCCTTGTGTTATTCTGAAGATAACTGTACAGATCCATCCACCCTGCAAATAAATAGGTGGATGTTAAAATCAGTACAAACGTAAAGAACTAAATTAATATTATCGGAATAGAAAAGAACTGATGTAAATGTAATAAGTCTTAATAAAAGTGGCTTAGACAGAGCTTTGACCGAGACCAAAAATGATTAGTCGCTTTGAAACACTATGGGGAGCCCTATATTTAGCTGTGGATATCTTGGAACTTAGATGGTGATGTTATAGCTTTAAAACATTTGATGGAACCGCAATTCTATTTTTACTTAAAAAGCTGGAAGATTTTAAACGTTTGAAAGTAGTTATTACTCACATAATATGCAGCCATAGGTAGGCCTATAGACACAAAGCAGTTGATAAACATGGCACCGCAAAGCAGGCGTCGAGATCCGAACCTGTGTGCCAATTGCCCCGCTGGGATCTGCAGCAACATGTAGCCCCAGAAAAATGAGGCTATTACAGTGTCTTGCACTTTCTTGCTCCATCTGAATGTGGGGTACTGAAAAATATTCATTCTTAGAATTCTATCATTCCACACTTTTGAATACTAAGTCATCATCATCAGCCAGATGAAGTCCACTGCTGAACATAGGCCTCCCGCAAAGAGTGCCACGATGAATGGTTTTGAGTATTATTCAACCACTGACTTCAAGCAACCTTCAAAATGATGTCGGTCAACCGGGTGGGCGGCCTTACAACCCTGCTTCGTTCATTTTGTGGTCTCCATTCGAGAACGATTATTTCCCAACGGTTTTCGGTTCTGCAAGCTATATGGCCTGCCCAATTCTACTTCGATTTTCTAATTCTGAGGGTTATGTTCGTACGTTGAATCTTCTGCGGATTTCTTCGTTTCGGATTTTATCATGTATTTAAACTCCGAGCATAGCTCTCTCCATAGCCTGCTGCGCAATGAGCTTGTGTTTAAGAGCAATAGTATGCGACCAGGGCTCATTGTCATGATTAAGGCATAACTGAGAATTAGACCTCCGTGACTATCCCGTGCAGTCAAAAGATCACTTTATTTCTAGTAGTGGTAGTCAAAGGCATGATTATGAAACCATATTGTGTGCTCATTCAGCAGGCAATATACACAACTAAGGTAAGTTATTACGTACCGGTGGAGTAAGCATGAGAGCATTGAGGAATCCTCCCACTCTAAAATCCTCAACATCCACATCAATAACACTAGCATTGAGTTTCACTCCACTGTTATTCTCATGGTGTGTCATGGCCACTAGAGCTACTCCCATGCAGGCTCGCATGCTGTACGCAATGGTGAGTGTGAACAAGAGGATTAGGCTTTGCTGATGTCGATAGCCCCATGCTGATACTAAAAAATACAAAATATATTAAAAAAATATAGATTTTATTGTAAAAAAAATGGCCATAGGCTTTGCTGATGTCAATAGCCCCATGATGATACTAGAAGATACAAAAAATATAAAAAAAATAAAGATTTGATTTTATTTAAATTATATGGCCAGTTTATTAATATTGGTGAGCTTGAATTTTTGATTGAATGCGGTAACTCAGATTTTCAACGAAATCATTGTTAAATTATATTCTAATAAATAACATTTCCATAATCTTTGTTTCATAATTATATTCCAAACTGGCGTAATATTTACAATTTAAACATTTGTGTCCTCAAAGCGACAATATCAATTAAAGTATAATTGACATTACCTTTAAATTCGTTATGCTCAAAGGTTTTAACTTTACTGCTGTCTTTAATGTCGGCATCAACCCGGGTCACTACTGCAATCCCATTTACATTCATAATTGAATCAACGGTCTCTTTACAGTTGTTATCTTTACTAATTTTCACACTCCGAACAATGTCAATGTAAATGAGAAAATTGTCCTTTACTATTAATGTTGTGTTGTTATCGAAAAACAAATAACTCTAATCTACTAATCACACTCTATTGTTTCTGTTTCTGTAGCTTAGTTTTACCCGAATTCAAAATAAGCAGGTTAACAATTCGGTAGCTGTGTGTTAAGAGCTAACCTAGTGTAGCAGCGCAAAACAGAAGAATCGCATCCCCGCGGCCATGGCTGCGGAATAGGCGCGGGGAGCTCCTTACTAGTCCACCGCTCTCATCTGGGGCCTTAATCTCGAAAGAACCGAGTCAAATTGACAAAAAAAAAAGTGCTAACCTAACGAGCCGAAAAGTGATGTACACACGTATTCTCAACCTATCGATATCGATAAAATGAATGGGTGCCTTGTTAATAGAGTTTTATTGTTTACTTAGCTATCGACTTCAGGGCCGGCTCTCTCTAGAGGGGCGTCAACGTTGGGACTTCTAGAGAGGTGTCAAACTTGAAGGAAACTTTTCTATTTGATTTGTACAACTTTATATTTTTGCTTAGTGTTAAATACCTAAATAAAAAGGGAATGTTTTATAGGCTGATTCATGTATGTTTCATAATTCATGATCATTGTTCCATTTAACAAAAACAATATTATGTATTTTATAGTGGTTAATAACATAGTTTACATAGTTAATAGAACTAAAAACAAGCATAATGTCAGGCATGCAAAGTAACAAATTTGGTGATGAGTTACGTGGAACAGCTCCTCCTCCTCCTCAACAAGTTCTGATGACAATATCATTATTGTCATCGGAACTTGTACGCAAAGATTCGTAGAGGGGTTGTAGGTTGTAGAGGTTGGTAGGGGTTTTAATATGACTGCATAAAATATAAGCAAATATGCGCCGAAATGACGCACAATCTGTAACGGCTGTTATCATCTTAGCAAATAATTAAGACGATAACATAATATTTTTTCAGACACTGATCCTTTTTATGGATGTAATAAAGATGAAGCCAAATTGCCCAATATAAACTAATAGTTAGCCCCGAAATAAAATACCGCGCTGTTCTTCATCAAATTTAAAATGTGTTTCAATTGCAGAAGGAAGCTGTTCGAGCATTTTTTAACATGTGGGCCCCACACAATAGCCTTGTAATAAGTTTTAAGACATAAAAACAATGACCTTGGCAGTATATATTTGATGTGTTCTTATTTCTATGTTGCATGTTCTCTCTTCCGATGCTAAGACTCCATAACCTTAAGTTGTGTACCTAACGAATTAAACAAGTAGGAGGATCTCTGAGTGTCACGGAGGCTCTCCTAAATTGGTGAACCCGACGTTAATATGAGGGCTGGTGTACCGTCGGTTTGATTATTTCGTGAATAGTTAGATAGTGAGGGATATTTTTTGCTAAATTTGCAGAGTTTTCCCTAAATTTTTAGGGTATCAACTCAGTCTGTTCGTTTGTCCGTGTCTATTGTTACTACTTAAGTGTCATGCTGTTTCGCAGCATAAAAAGTTATAAAATGTTACCTTAGTAATAGCAAAGATAATATAATTAATTAACTTTTAAGCGCTTATAATCGCATAAAAGTTCTTATACTTAGTAATAATTGCTTCATTTTTATTCATAAATTTAAATTTACACTTTTTGGTGTCAACAAACAGGAAATCTTACTTTAAGTTATACTTTTAAGTTGTTTGTTAATGTGACATGTACAAAAACTACTACTGAATACTGAATCGATAATACGCCTCAACCGTAACGGTAAAATCAGAAATAGGCCCCACGACCTGTATGCATTTTTTGAACTACAAAAATTAGGCAATCAGTATTGTAAATTATTTTATTTTTATAATATCTACAAACTTTGCTCTATTTATTTGCTATCTTAGGTATTATAGTTTATTATTTAAGTTTTGTTTGATTTTTTTTCATCCGCCTTATCTTCTGATTTTTGTTTTGAGTCTTCAACTTCAGCATCTGAAAAAGAAGAAAGGCACGCTTCAATCATTTCATTTCTGTTTGAGGAGTGAAAAAAATCACGTTTATTCTAACATAATTTATCTGATATGGCATAGTTGGAACCATTAAATAATGTACTCATCAATGGCGCTTTATCATTATGACTAGGCTAATAAAGCCGATTAGGTAGCTGTTTGACTGAAAGCTAAAAATACAGATCTAAAAGTAAACAGGCACAACATACAGAAAATTGCGCATATCTATAAGAGAGCACAGGTGGAGGGGTGGTAGTGACCCCACCTTCCGATCCACAGGTCGTGGGTTCGAAACCTGTCGTCCACAAATGGATTCTCCATTCGGAAAATGTATGTGCGCTATGCTAGTGCTTTCAAATGGTGAAGGATAACATCGTGAGGAGTTTAAAAGTCAGATAATCAATGACACGACAAGCAAGCAAGCGAGCAAGTCTCATTTATCAAACATATCTCTTGCACTACAGCGTTCCATAAGTAGGGACATAAAAAGTTAAGGTACCAGCTGAAACTGTATTTAATCATCTAGATTTAGTAGGTGGCAAAACTGAGCTTACCATCGACTTGTCCCGCATCCCACGGCTGCACCTCGACGGACAGGAAGAGGACGAACGCAATGTTGGCCAGGAACGCCATCCCGGCCACTATAAACAGCATAGTACGCCACTGGGAAGGGTTTCTCTGAAAAATATATATAAATCTGTTTTAGTTGTAATATTCAGTGAAAAATATTATTTAGACTAATTATTTAATTTTTCCTTAATATAATTATGCTGAAGGTTGTAGTTGTTGTAGCCCAGCGAATTAGCAGTGCCATCCAGCGTGGCAATTCTGCCAAGCGTCTTGGGGACGCTTCCGACTGGTAGTGATCTGGATCAGTTGAGCTATCTATAGATCGTTTGTAACGGTCTTTAGATGGCTCAACTGTTTCTTGTGTATTTTGTAAATATAAATAAGTTTCTTTCTGTAAATAAAGGTTGTGTAGAAAAGTTTTAAATTTATAAGGCTGTAATGATGATTATGATACACACATTCCTCTCCTTTAAGATAATAGTGATATAAGAATGAATGCGAGAAGAAAAGAAAAAGATTGATTTTGAGCTACATATTAGGTTCCTAAGTACACAATACCACTGATCGCCTCTTTCCTGAACCCATTTCAATCCATCGCATCGTTCAGCATTTCCCTCGGGCGACACAACACGCCTTTGTTTTTAAACACTTTTTTCCCATTGAGGAGAACAGATAGCTCACTCCTACTCATAGTTAGCCGTGGTGGCCCCGGCTGAAGAATAGGCCACTCCATTTCTACCCGTGGAAGTAGTAGGAGGCGACTAAGGGAAACAACAAAGCTAGGGGATGAGGCAGCGTTCCCTATCAACAACAAAAGCTTTATTTGCGCTCGCCAACATACATACCCAGCGTGGCGAGCATGGGCAAATCCCCCCAAATGATTGTTTCTGGTAAACTATGGGGCAGTCTTATGTTAAGCAGTGGACGTCCTACGGCCGAAATGATGATGATGACTCATAATTATGTTGCTTGATTTTGTCATGACGTCAACATTTTGTAGAGATTATCATGTATGAAGCTATTTCAAAAGTCCATGTAACACACCATCTTTAAGTTGTTACTACATTGGCTGAACCCTTAATTACCGCTTAGCGACATTTATACATAAATACAAATATTATGTATAAATATTATTGTCATGGCACTCTTTGGGGGAGGCCTATGTTCAGCAGTGGACCTCATCAGGCTGATGATGATGATGATGACAAATATTATGCTGTCGTTTTATCGGATAAACACCTAACAGTCACATAAACATAGTCTTGACCCCGCACAAGGATTCCCTGTGTCGTGGGTATCAGTAACTACAACCTACTATCCCGTTTGTTTTCCTGGATTTTTTTTTATGAAGATGTTGTGCTGAGGTTTAAACACGACGAGCTGTCGCGTTGTGGACAAGAGGCTAGTTCAGGCCCGAGAGGAGCAGATTCGATTCCCACGGTACAATAGTTTGCACCTGCAATCATTTTTTTTCCGAGTCTGGGTCTGTTACTACGGTACACAGAACGATTGTTTCGACTACGACTAAGTACATAAGTGACTGATGGGTGTGTTTGTTCATCTGGACAAAACAGAGGATCTAAGAATGGGGTCTGGACTATGTGTGGGGTAGTTGGGTGGTTATTTATTAAATAAAACATTTGTAAATATTCAATTTGAGCAGAATTCGTGAAATTTCTGCTTAATTTTGCAAATATTATTTCAAAACAACACTAACAAGCGGCTGCAAAGCGGTGGTGAGGACAAAACCACATAAATTTTGTGCAGTAGAGTTAGCTAATTAATTTGTTTTGATAAAAGCACCCTAATTTCCATTTCATCCATTAAAAATTAAGTTTCCAATGAGGCTGGAAAATGATAAAATATAAGGCAATTCAAGACACCCTTCCGCCCGGAACGAAATGCAAATTACTTCCTTCCTAAATCAAAGACAGGAAGTTTTAAAAAAAATAAGGGCTTTTTAAGACAATTTTAACCACACTCCAAAAATGTTGATTATTTTTGACGAAGATCTGGCTGATGATTTTAGTATGTAATCTATTTATATTTATTAAGTTACTTCTTTTTTTGAATGTAAGTAGTTGCGACTTTTCCTAGTGTACAGATTGTATCGAAAAGGAATAAAAATCTTTGATCGATTGATTGACCACCTCAGTCATTTTGAATGCGATATGTCAATGTTGCCCGGCGTTTGTACATCGACCAAAGTGTTGTCAAAATTGTAGTAACGATGTGGTTGCAAGGGTTTGACCACAGTTCAGGCGTGTTGACAAATTGGAATTAATTGTAATACTTGAACCCACAATCAATCAACCTAAAAAAATTTAGTCTATTTTTTTAGGTTGATTGAGTGTGGGTTCACCATATTCGTTTTTTTCTGTCATAATTTGCTGTTACAAATAACGAATTATTTTCTCGTTTTTCTCTTTTTCTTTCAAAAAATCAAATTATTTTACTTTGACTTTATGTGGATTTAACACGTGATGTTTAAAAAAGCCACAAGCAAAAGTCAAGAAGTTGGTAAATTTTTTTACGCGTAGCGCACTTATTAATTTTACTGGCCTCATAGCTCAGTTAGTAGTAACTCTGCCTTCTGCGCTAGAGGTCGCGGGTTCAATTCCCGCACTAGACAAACATTGGTTCAATGGTTCTTTTTTTATAACAAAAATGTTACATGTCATGTTGATTAAATTTAGATTACCTATAGGTACTTAGGCTAACCAATTATAAATATTTGTAATTAAATATACACAATAAAATTACATTAAAGTATATCCCTGAGGCAAATAACACAACCGTTCTAATTAAAATAAT